>CAVNYN010209301.1:0-13297 GCA_963692815.1 Nyctanthes arbor-tristis
GCTTCCCTTCTCCGGTTTGATTTGGGCACTATCCGTAGTTGTGCAGAGTTGGTGTGAGTTGATTTCATTCGCTTGTCTGGTGCGATTTGGCTTGCGATTAACACCTACAAATTACACATACAAAAGCCTAATTTGCACTTACATGTGGCTATCGGTCTGAGTTGCTTTCGATTTTTCCGGTTAAAAATCTTTTATTAACTTCCAGGTGTGATATAATAATTCGCGTCATCCGCGTTCGTCTTCGCGATCTTTTCCTAAACGAGTCCACCCCAAAAAATCATCTTATTCAACCTTCAAAATTTCCCCAGTACCCGAAACCCATAATCTATCATCAGAATTGGGAAACCTGAAAGTTTCCTTTTCAAAAATTTCATCCAAATTCTGGATACAAGCCTCCGATCTTTCAAAAACACAGCAAAAATCGACCTTCTTTATTGAGTAATCGTGTGCTTATTTCTTTATGATTAGTGAGAATGTATAGCAATTTCAAGGAACAAGCAATCGAGTACGTACGACAAGCCGTGGCGGAAGACAATGCTGGGAACTACGCAAAGGCTTTTCCGCTGTATATGAATGCGTTAGAGTACTTCAAGACCCATCTGAAGTACGAAAAGAACCCAAAAATTAAGGAGGCTATTACTCAGAAGTTCACCGAGTATTTGCGACGGGCGGAGGAGATCCGGGCTGTGCTTGATGAAGGTGGGTCGGGTCCTGCTGCTAATGGAGACGCAGCCGTGGCTACGCGACCTAAGACCAAGCCTAAAGATGGCGGAGGGAATGATGGGGAGGATGGGGATAAGGAGAAGCTAAGGGCTGGGCTGAATTCTGCTATCATCAGGGAGAAGCCGAATGTTAAGTGGAATGATGTTGCGGGTTTGGAGAGCGCTAAGCAGGCATTGCAGGAGGCTGTGATTTTACCCGTGAAATTTCCGCAGTTTTTTACTGGTAATTTACTTATTTTTCCCCTCTAGTTTTGAGTGTGATATTTTAATATTATGTATGTAGGCTGTTTGATTTACTTGGAAAAGTTTGAAGAATTAATAGCTTTGACTCTGCATAAATGCTTATTTATGTAGGTAACTTTTTTTCATCAATTATCCGGTAATAAATTTTTGCACATAGATGGAGTAGAAGACATGAGTTTAATCTGCGAGAAGCATGAATGTTAAAGTTCATTGCTTTATGATGCTGGTATTGTTAATCTTGTAAGCGAATATTCAAACTTTATATTGCTCATGTTGCAGCCTGCAATTAGCTAAACTTGAACTATGGCTTATCATGTTAATCTCGTGAGTAACTTAAGTCGAGTTTCTCTGTTTTACATCCCAGTGCTCATCATTATACTTCTCATATAACGTCAGAGCCCAAAATTCATGGTTCTGCCTGTGGGCGTCAATAGGGTCTTTTAGTCAAGAAAGGCTTCTATTATTTTTGCAGAAGTGCTTTGTTTAACATCTTTGATATGATTTATTTGGTGATCCTGCTAGAGTGCTATAACTCTGGCCATCAGTCCGTTGGGTTGTTTGAAGCTCTTGGTGTGAAGCCCTAATTAGGAAATAGAAGCAGCAATACATATTGTCAGTTATTTTTGGAGAGTGGAGACGATATGTAATGTTCTTGATGAGAGAGAGAGAGAGAGAGAGAGAGAGAGAGAGAGAGAGAGAGAGAGAGGGAGCTTAATAGGCAGAATAATGCATACTATCATAGTTTAAAAAGGCGAGGCGGAGGCTCGCCTCGGCATGAGGCAGTTGTCTAGTGCCTTGAGGCACTACTATGAGGTAATTTCCTTAGAGGCTTACACCTTTGGCAGTGAGGCGTGCGCCTCTATGGTTGCGCCTCAAGGCTCACGAGGCGTAAGTCTCTAAATTAGCATCCTATTTTGATTGTTTTATTTTTTTATTTTTTATTTATTTATTTATTTATTCATTTTTGGGTTTAACAATTCAAAAATTTAACCCAATAAGTTGGAATTTGGAAGCAAGGAAGTTCGCATCATATAGATTTATCTTGTTTTTCTATCGTTTCTTCTACAAAAAGTTGCCACGTTTCGACCAGAAATATATATATTCAAGAGGCATGTTACCCTTTTTCTTGCCAGCTACTCATGTTCTGTAACTACGAGATTGTTCATAATAACACGTGATGATGTACGTACTAGAATTTTGATCAATTTATTTTTCTTTTCCTGAAATAAGTTATTTGTTTTACAACGTTCAAACTTATTTATATCAGTTTGTCAAGAGGCTTACGCCTCAATCACCTCGAGGCGAACGCCTTGCCTCATCAAGGAAAAACGCCTTGAGGCATATTTCCGCCTTTTCGAACTTTGCATACGATTTTGATTAATTGAGGTGACTATGATCTATTAGGAATTCTGCATCTTACTGTGAATGGCTCTACTTTGCTTCTTTTCTAGGTCAGTAGCCAAATTACATCAATATTTGCGATGTCGAATGGGCAGTGGGCTTACTATGTATCTTGTAACATGGTAGTACATAAGGGAAATTTCTACTATTTTTGAGTAAATGAGAGATTTGGAATAGTTTGTAGTTTCTGCCGGCAGGTGTGGTTTCTTAGGTTATAACCGTAAATAATTTATCCAGAAGATATGAAATTTTCCTAATTGGATGACGAGGTAACAAGATGAGAATTATTTCTACTATTCTGCAATGCTGATAAAGTATGTTGAGGTTTAAATGAATCAAGTTTTAAATTTTAGTCTTTGCTTGATGTGGATTTTTTCTATATCACCTTTTTCTCAATTTTCAACTATGTATTCTTCAAACAAAATAGTTTTGTATGTGGATCCATAAATTTTAATTCTTAACCACAAAACCAAAAGGAAAAAAATAAAAATAAAAATAAAAAATAAAATAATAAAAGACTTTTCACAAAGTCACTTCTCAACAAAATCTATATGATAGAATGGCCTAGTGTTTTTCAATAAAGAGAGTGGTGTGTAGTGATACTTCCGTTAATTTTAGTGTCTTTCCTTAAAGGCCACATGTTTTTCATTTATGTTGCAAAATCATTTGATTTATGTGATCTGGTAAGCACCTCTCTCTCTCTCTCTCTCTGTCTCTGTCTCTCTCTGTGTGTGTGTGTGTGTGTGTGTGTGTGCGCAAGTCGATCCTGATCCAATTCAACTTATTTAGAATGAAATATACAGATAATTGGAGGATTGTAATTATTGATATAACATTAGTGAACTTCTCACACCCCCTGGCGTACAAACGAAAGCAGTGAGAGACAATATGAAAGAAACAACATCACATCCTCATTGAGCTAATTTATTTCCGTTGCCCTTCTATCACATATTTGGACACACGGTGTTGCAAAGCAGCCCTTATTTTCATTTATAATGAGATTGTTATCTCATATGATATTAGGCAAGAGGCGGCCATGGAGAGCTTTTCTTCTATATGGTCCGCCTGGGACAGGAAAGTCGTACCTAGCAAAGGCTGTTGCTACGGAAGCCGATTCGACATTTTTCAGGTAACTTAACTGTACTCATGTTGCTTGTGCATATATGAATTATCATATACACTTAATTTATTGCAAAGTCATTGAGCTTTTCAGAAGGTTTGTGTGAGCAGGAGATCCTTTTAAGAAAGCTGAGCTTGAGAGTTTCTGTATGTCACTTGTGCTTGAAATAGTGACATTGTTTAGCACCATGTTTGTTAAACAAATTATTCTTTTTTAATGGTGTTTGAAAGTTGGTTAGTGCTTCCTAAGGTTTCTGCTGAGCTGGCAGTCCGTTAAGAAAGCTCAGATAGAGTTATGAGAGCAGATATGAATGAATGAATATTTCTTCTTTTCTCAATTCAGATGATCTAGAAAAAGTGAGGGAATGATGACTGCGCCTGTTTGCATAGTTATCAAAATGCATTTTTATGTGAAATAAAATAGAGAATGAGTGGAATTGAGTGGTAGAGATTTGTGTAGTACAAATGGGTCCCATGAGATATGTGGAAGGGATTGGTTTGACCAAATTCAAATTTGAAAAAGTAGGAGAAAGTGGGATTATGCAAACAGGGGATGGTGACTACTTGTGGAACATCTGAAAGGGTGTTTGAAATTGTTTTACTACGGGGCCCAGTCTATGATGCATGGAAGCACCAGCATGGCTGGAGTGTCACTGTTCTACATGTAAGCACCACATGTTGGACTTGTACAAGATGCCATCGTATGCTTTGCAAATCAGTTATTCGATATTCAGAACTAGAAAGAAGCAAGTACAAGAAACAAAATAAAAGCACTTCAGATTTTTTAAATGCATAATGGCCCCTATGGATGAAGCCCTTGTAAATCATTTGTCTTTCTGATGATTTGAGGTTGATAGATGACCAATCATTAAACCGCGAGGGTGATAACATAGAGATCTAGGAAAGAGGGACATATGGAGAGATAGCTGAGAGTGAGAGACGAGTATAAACTTGTGCAGATCATTTGACAATTGGAGGACTCTTTTCGGATTGATTATGATTTATTCCCTTTTTCCCCTGCCAAACTTCTTTGTGTCCTATTATGCATGATGGGGTCGGGAGGGTGGACCCAGAAACAAGCTAAGCCCATTTTGTCGGCTACCTCTCTGGCATTCCATTACATTCATCACTAGATCTATTTGGCAGATCTAAAGCAATTAGATCTTTAGCAACTACCACATGACATGTTCATTTTGGGCTTATCCTCCCTTTTCTGAGTTGCTTTATTGACCTTCCTGCCCTTTATCGTCAACCAGCGTTGTCTCCACTTATTGGCTTATATTCTCATTTCATGCATAAAATTCCATTTTGGAGCATAAACGTTACTATTTGATTGACACATCCTTTTGTTCTTTTATTTTCTATTAGTTTATATTTCAAGTATCTTATTTCTCAAGCACTTATGTCATAAAGTTGGCAAGTGCCAACTGCTATTCTTTTGCAGTGTTTCTTCTTCTGACTTGGTTTCAAAGTGGATGGGTGAAAGTGAAAAGCTAGTGTCAAATCTTTTCCAAATGGCTCGTGAAAGTTCTCCTTCAATTATATTTGTTGATGAAATAGATTCCCTGTGTGGTCAGCGTGGCGAAGGAAATGAGAGTGAAGCTTCTAGACGAATCAAAACAGAATTACTGGTGCAAATGCAGGTACTTTTATGTCTAATATTTCTAATAGAGACGCTATTGTTAAATCTGTTTTAAAGTCAGATTTGGTACTCAGTTTTGTGGTCGAATTGGTTGCAATGTGAGAGCTCTCATATCTAGTGATTTGTTGTTTCTACTTATGTGCCGTATGGATCATATGGACTATGGAGTCAATATGTTTCTCTCATATCGTTTTGTCATCTCAATTGCTGATGCTTGTTCAATTATTGTGTACCTGTATGGGCGCCTGTGCCATATCCAAAATAAATTATAAAGAGAGAACTATTGCGTATATGGGCACTCTCCTTGGAACTTGTAATGTTATAGGTGTCAGAGAATTAATCTTTTCTGTCCTAGTCACCTGGATTGGGTCATCTACTAGAACTGTTAGTTTGATTTGTTGGATCTGGTTGCTTGTATCTTACTGCCAACTCATACACATAGAAATCTCATTTGCCAGGTGTTAATTGACCAAAATCTTTGAGATATTTCGCAGATATGAGGTACTGCAATTGACTAAGATGAAAGATTGTATTTTCCAACAGAAAGGAAGAATGATAACCGATACTTGAGATTAAATTATCTTTTACCAATTTTTCCTTGCTAGTTGTTATGGCTATTATTATGATACCACATGCCTTGTGTAGTATCTTAGCATTTTACTCTCTGTTCTTTTTCTGATTATCTGGCTTTGATCCTTTCTAATTTAACTGTTTAGGGAGTGGGACACAATGATGATAAAGTTCTTGTTCTTGCTGCTACAAATACTCCTTATGCTCTGGATCAGGTAACATTTGTTTAAAGTAAACCATTATCTGGACCGCAATTATTGTCTAAGATTTATGATTCCCTATAGGCGATCCGGAGACGATTTGACAAGAGAATTTACATTCCTCTCCCAGACTTGAAGGCACGACAACACATGTTCAAGGTAAGATGTTTATTTCCCATTTTCCATCTTTTTGCCCCAAAATAAGTGAACGCGGTATAGCATACCATCTATTGTGGCTTTTCACACTGTTCAGGTTCATTTAGGAGATACCCCTCACAACTTGACAGAAAGTGACTTTGAAGTCCTTGCTCGTAAAACTGAAGGTTTTTCTGGGTCTGATATTTCTGTTTGTGTAAGTATGCACCTCATTTATTGCTTAACCTTATATATATGCTTTCATCAGTATCTTGTATAAAAGGCACAACTTCGATTTCACCTGAATGCGTCTTTCTTGGCTCTACAGGTTAAGGATGTCCTGTTTGAGCCTGTAAGAAAAACCCAAGATGCCATGTTCTTCATCAAGACTTCAGATGGTACTTGGATGCCGTGTGGACCAAAGCAATCAGGTGCTGTCCAGATAACCATGCAGGAGCTGGCTGTTAAAGGACTTGCTTCTAAGGTATGGATTCAAGTGATTACAGAAAGACATGGTCTCATAATTTGGTAGGCGAAAACATTTTATGTGGGACTGAGGGTAACATAACAAAATTGACACGACTGAAAAATGCGATGTTAGCTCTGTTTGAAGTAGAGGAACATAGTCAAAAAGAAGAGAAGAGAAGAGGAGGGGGGGGAGGGGAGGGAGGGATTTTAATGGGAAAAATGTTCAATCAATTCATTAGGTCCAAGTTTCACCAAGCATATATATTGGGTTTTGATTATTCTAATGTCAAAAGGAAACAACATAAAATACTACAAATCTCCATTACATTTTTCAATGAGGGTGCATTTGATTTCAATTGAATTGCCTCTAGTTTAAAATGTTTGATGGAAGGTGTAATTTACATTGAATATTTCTACACATATGTTTTCCCGACATGAATAAGTGACATGCTTAGTTAGCCATCCTAGATTGGCTGTTTCTGGGCCTTCATCTGAAATTAAGGGCCCGTATGGTTTTTATTTTTTAGGAATTATTTTTGTGAAAAGTGATTTTTTAGGAGAATTTGTGGTTGAAAAGTGAAGTTAAGTTATGAACCTACGTGCAAGATTATTTTAATAAGTGAATATGTGGTTGAAAATGAGTTTGAGTGGGAATTGATTTTGGGAAAATCAAAATCAAGCGGATCCTAAAACCTGCCAATTGTATACTAACAACTAGTCTAAGATGGTAGCCAAGAATATCACTTATTCATGTCAGAAAAACATGTCTGGGTAGAACATTTTTTGACATTAGGAAGTGTTTGAAAACGTTTTCTAAAAGTTGGAAATCATTTTCCATAGAGAAAGCACATCAATCAAACATCTCAACAGTAAGAATTTTAGTGGAAAATGGCATTTTCCATAGAAAATATTGGCGCCAGCACTCACTAAATGCCTAAACTAGGGAAGACTTTCAAAAATATAACTAATATATGACTCAGCCTCAATTTTGTGATACAGGAAATTCCATGTTTCATAGATTCCATTTTTTTTTTCTTTTCCTGTGCTACCTATATACCAATTATGTGCAGCAAATGTTTTGTCTTATTAATGCTGACTGCAAACAAATTGAGGAGGAATGCATTGTATGCTGGAAAATACATGCTTTTCTTACCTAACTGTTAATGGTCATTGGTATTGAAGTTCTAAATTACCTTCTCGATTGTGACGATTTTTGCTCGTTAGTTCAAGTAGATCTTGATACTTATCAATGCCGCTGCAGATTATTCCACCTCCAATATCAAGAACAGATTTTGATAAGGTGCTAGCAAGACAGAGGCCAACAGTGAGCAAAGCCGACCTTGATGTGCATGAGAGATTCACAAAGGAGTTTGGAGAGGAAGGTTGAAGAATATGAGGTGCATATACTGCTGCTTTTCATGCAATAGCATTTGTATTTTATGCGTCGAAACAGAATCATCTTTAAATGGGAAGGTGAACATGATTTCCCTTTTCAACCCATATCACGCAAACAATGAATCGTTACTTCAAAAAATTGCATGTATTTTTATTAGGAAAGAATGCAGATTGTTGTGTGGATTATTGTTAATATGGTGCGTGCATGTGCTATTCAAATTCCTGTTTAGTTCTACAAATTGGAATATTTGCGACCAAATCTCTAGATGTCTGTCTCACTAACCTTATGATATGCGTTTGTTCCATTGATGAATTCACAAACCATACCTTTCCCCACTCCACCTGCCAGTTATCTTCACAGCTCACAAAATAAGCATTCATTTAGTGTATTCTAAATTAGTATTTTTCTCCTTTTAACTGTAGCGAAGAAAAGGTGAAGAAAAATAGACGAAAAGTTTAACTTCAAAGCATGCTTGTCATTTTTTAGGATCACCAACATGATATGCCTGCACAATGAGGTGTGTGTGGTTTTCTTCCACCTAATAAAGCAAGACAACCCTAGAAAACAAGGTTGGGTGGTAGTAGGTCACTCCAGATCATTACTCTTGCGTGCGTCACATAAGATGACGTGCTCATCTGTTATAAATATTTTTCTACCTGTTTCTGCTGGTGCATCCTTCTCCTTGCCTCTCAAAGGCAAGGTGGGAGGAGAAGATGAGTTCCTCAATGCCTTGATTTTCGTTTCAAGTGGAGTGGCTTGATAAATGTGTGCAGTCAAAGCTTTGATGGAAATGCACATTATGTCCCTGGACGCATCTTTTGCTCGTACATGAGTTGAATTATGAGCCATGAGGAGTTTTTCCCCTCTTTTTTCTTTTGAGGTTTTTGTTGTTGATTGAAACCAAGGATGAAGTATTGATTTTTTCCCCAAGCACAGATTGCCATCCATTGTATGGAGAGAAACCTTACTGTTGTGTCATGTGCAGCATTTGCTGTTTTTGCTTTTACCCCGAAAGCTGCAAAAGATGCAGCCTGCTATCCAGCCAAGCAAGCTGACTTGAAGAGGCGAGTCGGCTTGTCCTGGCTCCCAAGCTGCTGTTCGCAAGTATTTTGCCATTCTGTACTCGCCTCTAGGAACGTTGTTAGGGCCTTTGGTACTTTGAAAAATGAGAGGGAATATAAGTGTTCATACAAATAGCAAAAACTCAAATGAGAGAATATATGCAGTTATATTTTTTGGATGAATCAAAGTTGACGATAACAAATGTGACAAGAAACCCTGTGAAACATGAATGTGGTGGTGAATAAATTTTACGCACATTTTTAGCGCTAAAATTTCAATTTTGATTTGGAGACTTGATGTATGTGACGCTTTCCCTTTCATTAATTCTCATATGGGCTTATGGATTCGCATGTGGGTTGTGTCTACGTGAATAAAGTTAGTGGAGGAGAATGCCGGTTGTCTTCATCAAAGAGGCACTTGGTGTTTTAGAACAAAGTTATATTGAAAAGGATTTAATACTTTCGAAAAAAAAAAAAGAAAAAGAAAAAAAAGGTTAAAAGAAAAGGGTTTAATACTTCCTTAAGACTCTGCATTATCAATTTTCGCTTTCATTAAAAAGAGGGGGCATATTCAAAAAAGAAAGGTTTAGAATGATGATGTATTGAAAAGCATCTAACCTATTATGTGATTAATAACGTAACATTAAACATTCTTCTTTAAAGAAGTTATATTTAAATGAATGCTGAGAATGAATAGTGTTCAAAAACTAGTTTTTGTTGTAAAACCTCCCACCCATGATCTAGGTCATATAGATTTAAATACATGTGACGTGCATCGATACAACTTATATGGGGTAGAAGATATTACAAATCGTTTGAAAGGTTTTTGAACAATTTCTTATTGAGAATTTCTAGTGCAAGCAAAATGAGGTACACTAGAAATAATTTACTTAGATAAATCAATCTAATAATGATAAATAACTTTATTGGCTACACCTACATCACCTTTTTTAACTATTAATAATTCCCACCTTTGCAAAATTGCTTTGTTAATTAAATTTAAAATTATTAAAATGGGTACAAATTGTCAGTTTCTTCGCTTTATATATGTGACAAAATTCTTGCGCTCAAAACAAATGCAGGTGAATAATTTGTTCAAGTGCCATAGCCTTACCACTTTTTTTATTAAATCAGATCAGACTGTGTATAGAGCCCGACTACTAATAGAAATCATCCATGTAACTGTTAGTTATCTAATAAGTTGCACGTTGTTGCATCGCGTTGTCGAATTTGACCTTTTCTTTTTTGGATTTCTGGACACATACCATTTCTTAACAATGTTAAGAAATATAAGAAATTATGGCCATTTCACAATTTCTAATTATACAACATTGATGGAGTTTATATAACTTTGTTCCAAGTTGCATGCACAAATCACTCACACAATTTCATACAATATCTTTTTCTTATAAGCTTCTACCATACATTAGCAATCTTCTTTTCATTTCTTTTTCACCGTGGTTTGATTTCATCCGAAATGTCATTGTTGAGCTCAAAATTGTGTAGCTTTGGCAAATGAAAAAAATTACATTAACAAGGTATGTATAATTAATTTTCATACGAAAAAGAACAAATTGTATAGAAAATTGAAAATTTTTATTAAAATAATAATAATTGCTTTCAAACAACTAAAGTTGAAAAAACGACCGTTTTCATGAATAATGATGGTTATCAAACACCAAACGATGAACAACAACAAAAACAGTATCTAGGTGAAAATTAAGTCAATCAAACATACATGTATAATTGACATTTCTCAAGAAAATAAATCTAAGTAATTCAATTGCCTGGAAATTGATTTTTATGGAAAAAAAATTGTCAATTAAGCACCACAAAAGTCAAAATTTAAGTGGGAAAGACCATTTTTCATAGAAACTTTTGACAATCAAACACACTATGAGAAAAAAATTCCATAGAAAATAAATTTCTATTCCTTTTCCGCCTCCAGTCAAACATATACACATGAAAAAGGTTTTGTAAATCGGGAGGGGCCAAGAGTTGGGCTCATATTTTTTCATAGCTCGACATGCATGCCAACTAACCAGTCTCTTGATAAGATGTTTAAGAAGCGGTAGGTTAAATATAAATACTCTTCAATTTTACAAAACATTGCAACGGTAAATTTTAAAAACGATCCTTAACCTTTGCAAAGTGTAGCAATTTCGACTTCAACATTTTTTTATCCTTTAGAGTCTCTAACTTTTTATAAATTATTACAAAAGGTTTATGTGAACAGAAGATATGTCCATTATATATAACTGTTAAAGAAAAAGAAAATAAATCTTTTACCCTTCACATCAAATAAGAAAAATAAAAACAACGAAATGGTTTATTGTTAAATAAAAATAATAAATATTTTTATCTTCACAACACAATTTTGACCATCTCTCCACGTACCCAACTCACAACACCATTCTGGCAAAACTCGTCGACTGCGAAATACCCGTTTTCTCCTCTGAATTCCTTGGCATCTCTCATCATCCTCGTTCTTTTATTCCCAAAATTCAAACAATTTTTTCATTAGAGTTTCATTAGAGTGGTAAACAAGAAGGTGGCGACAACAATGAAGAGTTTGATTGAGTCAGTGAACATGATTCAGAGGACTTGCACCGCCGTCGGTGCCTATGATCATAGTGGCGACCAAGACTTTCTTCACATCACTCTGGAATATTCTTCATTCTTGTAATAATATATTAATTATTCGTCATTTACCAGAATAGAACTGTGAGTTAGATGTTGTTGGCCCCCAGGGGACGGGAGAGGGAGATAAGAACTTTTTAGTTATTTTTCCCTCCGTCAAAATGAGGGGGTTCCTTCCGTATAGACTTTTTGTGAGAATTTTTGAAAGGTTAATAACTCTAGAGGTTAAAAAATGTTAATGACGTAAGGACCTTTTGTGAAATTAATTTACACATGAAATTAATCAATTAGGTCAAGTTATAAAGAGGAGTGGAAGGCCATTAAAAATATATGTAGGACTTATTTTACTTGAAGCAATAGTCAAAGAAAAATCTAATTTTAGAGGATATAAAACCCTTAATCAACAGTGTGAGAAGTCTATTTGAATACCATCAAATTACAAAGGTCTTGACCTGTAGGGTTACATTTCATAAGTTAAAAAAACTTACAGTATGTATAGAATTGGATGGTAAATAGTTTAAGGAGAATAATTAAGAAGGATAAATTTACTTTTAAGCAAAAATTTTCTAATGCCAGTACCCAATGTGACTACATGAATACACGTCACGTGGATACATGTAACTATGTGACGTGCATACATGCAACCAAGTAAAATATTACGTGTTATAACGTTACCTATATGAATGTCAGAAAATTATTAATGGGTTGTTAACTCACGATAGAGTATAAAATAAAATGGAATAACACCTGATAAGATAATTTAGTATGGAGCATATTGTTGTCCCTAATCTTTCTTAATACCACCTATATTTACCATCTTTTTAAATTTGTACCATCGTTGTCCTATTTATATAGTCCACTTTTTCTTTTACGTTCACCCCAATTATATAGTCTCATTTCCATATTAATTAAAGAGCTTATTTTATGTTACATTATAAACATACCATTATTAATGTTATATTTGTAACTATATTTTAAAAATTAGTCATTAAATAATGACAAATGAGGAACATGATTTACAAAATTTACTTTTTAACAATATTTTTAATCTTCGTAAAAAAGTAAAGTGGACCAAATAATTGAGATGAGAGAAGTACTAAATTTTTAATCAAATTCCAAGGACAAACCAAATATATAATAAAAATTTATTGGCATGAATTTTATTGCCGACTTCTCCCACTATTAAACAATAAATATATTTGTCTATTTATTTTTTTATGGCCTCAACAATATGGTGGAGCTCCTTTATGCCCTGAATTCCTTGATTTTGTTAGTTTAGGAAGGTTCCAATAGCAGCCTTGAGAAATTTCAAGTTCTTCATACGTCAAATGTCCAAACACTAAAAAATATTCCATTTAGCCTTTTACTTTTCAATTACAAAGAGTTCAAAGAAAATGTCTCTCCCGAATCTTACATAACAAATATGTATTAAAAAAAACTCTTCTAGAATCTCGTGCTACATGTAATAATGTACATATTAAAAAGTTCTCTACCATTAATAGGGATGGTAATTTGACCTGACCTGCCTAGATACCTGCAGTGCCCCGAACTGAACGGGGCAGAAAAATGCCGCCTCGCGGGTTGGCGGGGAGGCCTTGCGACGGGTCGCGGGTCGGGGTCGCCCCGATCCGTTCAAATGTTTAAAAAAAAAAAAGGAAGAAACACTTGCAAAACCCTAAATTTTATTTTAAAAAAATTCT
>CAVNYN010209303.1:0-19190 GCA_963692815.1 Nyctanthes arbor-tristis
ACAATTGAATGAACAGTTTAGTATGTTATGAAAGTTAGTTTCTACATAATCTTTGGAAATTTTGGTTCACGTGCTTCACTATTGGTCTAGCAATGGTGCCAAAATTCCAACTGTGAAGTGTTTTTGTTTTCATATAATGTACTTCATCATAAGCTGTATAAGAGTTGTATCTTGTTTTCCACTTCCCTGAGTGAGAATATGTAGGGAAGGTTTGAACAAAAAAAATCACATCATTTTTCTTGGTTATAAGTGAATTACAACTCCCTTTAACAACTTAAACTTTTGAGATAGGACATGAAATCTCCACAAAAATTGAGCATGTTTGAACATTAGCATAATGAAAGATACCATGTTTGTAAAAACGAAGACAAAAAGAGTTCAGGTGAGAATATTTGTGCTTCTTGTCAATTGTTTCTAAGATTAATGTTTTATTTTAGTGGAAACATGCTATTTGCTAAGCCTCCACATATATAACATGTCAGCACTGGGACTAGCCTCTTGGAATGTTATTCAACTTCCATTTGTATTCTGTATGTCATGGAAGCTCAAGCGTCGGCCTTAGTATATCTTATCAACCTTCATATGTGCCAATTTATGATCATCATGGATTCTTTCTGCTTCTTTTTTTTTTTTTTTTTAAAAGAGAATTTGCCCGGGGGGGGGGGGGGTTGGGAATGAGTCTCCCTGTCAATTGTGTCCTGTGATTGCAATGGTGGTTCAGTTCATTGCCTAAAACAGATTGTAAACGTGTGGCAGGTATCGGTGGACTGTGAAATAGCTATCAGTCCTAGAAAGCAAGCAGTAACAGAAAAGCAGTGTGGATTTGATGGCCTCAGCGTATAAGGACTCTTCCGATGCTGGGGATTCTATTTTCCGACTCATTTTCGATCTCTCTCTCTTACAAAGTAGAGGGGGAGATGGAGAAGTTAGCAAAGTGAAGTCCCACCGCCAAGCACATGGGGTCGGACTGAATTGTTAGAAAAGCAAATCCCAAAAGTGTAAAACAAACTGTAGAAACGTTGAGACAGTACTATTATTGGCCCTAATATTATAAAATGATTTTTGCAAGTTTTGGAGTATGATTGATGTATTCCCCCACTCCCATTGACTTTAATCTATCATTGTTATTATTTCCACTTGAGAAAAGCGAATCAGATGCCAACTGCCTTTTCCTTGCTTTCTAAGATTTGCCTCAACTCTGCAGTTCCATTTTATTTACTGCCCCCAATTCTATTCTAGAAATTAGGACAAACATTGAAATAAATAGTATTTAGTTGGACATGGGACGCTTGGGTCATGTGACATTTTTATTATTCTAATAATAATGATAATAAAGAAAAAGAGTGATCTATATCAAAAATAATCACTTTGTTTAATGTTCCATTCATATTCTCTAAAGACTATAATCTCTTGCACATTATTATAATGAATAATGCTATTATAAATATAATAATAATATAATAATAATAGTTATAATAAACTTGAAAAGAAGAAAATGTTATTTGACAAATAAGTTTATTTATAAAGAGTAATATATTGTCACCGCATTATTTAGGGATGAATTACCCTTGACCTTACTGCTACCAATATTTTTTAGTATGTCGACATATATATATATATATATATATAACAAATAATTATAATTCACATTGAAAATGCCTCAACGTGTTCCACAGTTTAGCATCACTAAAGCATTATTTGATCGTCTCAATATGCTGACGACCCGTATGTAAATGATTTTAAAAGAATTAATTTTGTGAAAAAAGTAATTTGTTTAAGAAGAATACGTTGTTAGCAATTTTTGTGAATTAATTTTTTTCTGTGAAATCATTAAAGATTTTAAATGTGTAGTTAAAAATAAATTTTGGTTAAAATCAAATTTTGAGAAAACCATTTCTTGTCAGCGCTGAATTATTAAAAAGATGTTTGCATCTCATTATATAATTATTATAAGAAAAAGAACGCATAATAAAATATAACTAAAATGTTGCTTTTCTTTCATGTATTTATCATATATACATACAGGTAATTAGACAGGCTTCTAAATGAATACTAAGATTAATATCTAAAAATCAAAATGAAAACCAGCACTTTTATCTCCACATTAGCTTCGGTCAGAAACGGAATAATACAAACTTTTCTATCGAAATCTTCTCTAAACCTACCCCACACAAACAAATTAAACTAACTAGATAGACAGACAAAAAACTATAAACATTTCAAATTCCACGTGACAGCAAACAAATAAGCATTTCTAAGTGACATTGTGCTCAACCAAACCTAGCATATCTTCTAAGTTAAACACAATACGATAACTATCACACTTGTTCACAGAAATGTGTTACATGATGCAATATGCCAGAGCATACAAGAGCCAAATTAAACCTATTGAGGAAAAAGAATAATATCCAAATAGAGTGACTTTAAACCAGATCAGGTAACAAAACTTTCAAAACTACAATCATGAAGTTTTGCAAGACAACTGCAATGTTCAAGAAAAAGAAACTCAAATATCTCATACTCAAGTCAAATGCAAAACTGAAGAAATTCGAAACATCCTCACAAATTTTTCTGACACTTAGAATATCTAGGCCTTGAGACGACCAAAGAACTTCTGTTTCTCCTCAGTTGTCTGGAAGCGTCCATGTCCAAATTTAGAGGATGTGTCAATGAACTTGAGCTTAATTTCTTCAAGTGCAAGGCGAGAAGTCTGGTTCAGGAGAGACTGGCGAAGAGTGACCACACGTTTCTTAGGTCCAACACAGCAACCCTTAATCATCAGATAATCATCCTTGACCACTCCATAGTGAGGGAATCCACCCATTGGGGTAACATCTTTATCAGTCCTGCACTCGTTTAAACAGGTGAAAAACAAAATCAGATTACAGTCACGAAAAGAGACACAAATTTTTTTGTGCACAAAAATTATCCTTATTATATTCAAGGATAAAGATATAACTAATATCAGATTACAGTCATCAAAATAGTTTGGCGATAAACACCTATCTCACACAACCCCATTCTGTCAGAAAACACAATCAAATATTTGGTGTCTTCTTGGAATGCTATAACACAATTCAAAATTATATTCTGTTATTTAAACCCCACTAGACAACACACTACCTTAAACCATACAAGCAAAACCGAACTAGAAAAACAAGGGCAAAACAAATTGCAATCAGACAGTACAGTGAATTGAGCAAGTTTAATAAGTTAAAACAGTTTTCATTAGCTAGAAATTTGATGAAACGATGACCATGTTTAATTGTGCAACAAATGGTGAAATATTATAATATTCAAACCTGTCAAACTCGGTACTGGCACTGTGTGTCTCCTGCCCAACCTTGCCAAGCCTGTAGATCTTTTTGTTCATTTCAGTACGGTGGTGGTATCCATTCTGACCAGCCCTAGCCACAGTAAAGGAAACCCGAGCAGGATGCCATGCCCCAATACAAGCAACCTTACGCAGACCCCTATGGGTTTTGCGAGGAAGACGGGTGACTCCCCAACGAGTCACAACACCTTCATAACCTTTACCCTTGGTCACACCAATAATATCAATCATCTCGTCCTTCTGGAAAACAGCATCGATAGGGACCTGCTTCTCAAAGAAACCATATGCAAAGTCGACCTTCTGGGCAACAGTTCCACCGTTCACCTGTATCTCCATCAAGTGTGCTTTCTTCTGCTTCAGCCCCTTCATCTTTCTAATCTGCATCACCAGTCCAAATTAGATTACTTTGATAACACAGTAACCGAATGAGCAATAGATTCATTGAACAACCAAAGCAATCACTTTCTAATTTGGAAGTTGAGCCTATCCTCTACACAGTCTCAATTTCATTTGACAGGAGGTAAGAAGGGGCAAGTGCCAAGATTCAATTTGATTCATTAATTGCTATCTAAATGACACTAGAAAACTATCAAAAGAGCGATTCACACCCATTCAGTATAGGCCGATCTGGTAATTTTGATCTAACGTCATACGTCTGGGGGGATATCCCGCCAAACGTATGGCATTAGAATGGAACTCCCAATATGGGTATTAGACCATTTGCTTGTTAAATCAATCAACTGGAAATGTCAATTGGAACTCTGAAGATATAATACTAGATAATTGATCAACAAAGATAAAACAAATTAGATATTGATACCTGAGTGTGAGCCAAAACACGAATGACAGATGCATATTTCTTCAATTTCTCTAGCTGAGCTTGGATATCTTTTTTCCCCTCGTCAGTCTCCAGTTTCTTTGAGTACTTAGTAAAAGCCTTCTTCTTAGACTTGCACCAGTTCTTGTAAAATCTCCTCTTCACCTCCTCGCTCAGATGCTGAGCCCAAACAGTGTTAAGACAGCGGAGACCACGAGGTGTCTTCACATAACCAACCACTCCCACAATAACCATTGGAGGCGTTTCAATTATAGTAACAGCTTCACATGTCTCCTTCTTGTGAAGCTCTGCAATTAACAATTCCAAATGAGATATCCAGATTAAATTTTATGTTATTTATGTAAAATAGACCAAACTACCATTAAGTTTTATTTTATTTATGTAAAACAAAAAACAATCAATTAAGCAGCCAACATCAAAGCAGCAAATTTATGAAGGGAACAGAAGCTAATTAAATGAACAAGAATTTCATCACAGTATAATTTACTTGATCCAGGTTTCTCGACTTCTCTGACAATGTGTGTCATGCCAGCCTTGTAGCCCAAGAAGGCAGTAAGCCTACAGGGCTTCGTGGGATCATCCTTGGGGAATGCCTTCACTGCAATATTCGTAGCCAAAAAAAAAAAAAAACACACACACACACACACAATGTTATTGCAATGAAAGACCAAAAAAATGACGAAGCAATTAGAACTAAGTGCAAAAATATGTGCGCGATTAGAGCCATTCTAGTTCACCAACAACATTTAAACAGTTCATTTCACTTGAGAATCTCAAAACCAGTATAACGCACCAAACAATATTTTATTCAAAAGATCTCTTATGGTGAGAAATTATCATACGGTTCATTAAGTTGTTTCATTTCCTCAGTCGAGGTGACATCTGCTAATAAACACGACTTTTACCTTTTTTTACAAACAAGTTTAACATCAGCATTTCAAGCATCTCTTAATAAACCAGTCATAAGCGTTTTATACTAAAATCTAACAAAATCTGAAATGATCTCTGTTTAAAAGACACCCTTACCCTTTCCTCTATGGCGGGCAGCTCGCTTCCTAGGGAGAAACCCCAGTGACCCGTGCCTTGGATGCTCAAACTTCCTGTGAGACATCTTATCTCTGAAAAAAAAAAAAAAAAGGTCACGCAACATCAATTATTAATCAATGGCACCTCCAATTAACATACAGTCCTTAAGAAACATAAATGTCCATGAACAATCTCTTTACCTGCTATATTAAATATTGAAAATTTAAACACAAGCACAATACAGACGGAGTCTACATCAATCATGAACTAAGTGCTCCCTATTTGCATCAACAGAAATTTATGCAGACACATAAATCCGCTTGTTAACATGTTCGCAGAAAAATAAATATAAAATGATAAGATTAAATGTACGTGCAAAATGATCGAACAAATTAATCCAAAATGCATGGCTTATCCAGACACTATGTACCAAGAGTGAATTAGAGAAGAGACCTCTTACGGCGTCTTGCTGGGTACAGAGCTGATACTGGAAAACCCTAAGGATTTCGGGTTTCTTGAAGATTTATAGCAGTTAAGAGAGAATGGGCCGAAATTAAATATATGGGCCGCTGTAGCGGGCCTTAGCCCATATTTAGATCCGTGTAGGGTTTCATAAAGATAGAAAATTGCAACAATGGTCTCTGACATTTACTAAATGTGTCGTGTGGGTCTTCCTTTTTAACTTTCTTAGAATGTGGATCACAAACTTTGCAGAAACATACAAATGGGTTTTTGATTCTAATCATGATTTGACGATTACTTATTATTATTATTATTATTATTATTATTATTATTATTATTATTATTATTATTATTATTATTGTTGTTGTTATATTATTATTCTACATTTAATTTAATATCTATTGGATTATATTTTCACTATTCATCAATTCAAAAATTTAGTAACGGCCAATTAAAAAAATAAGATTAATGGTAGGTCTACAGTAAAATAACAATATAACATGTTTTAGTTTTTTTCTTAAAATATGTAATAAATTAACTTTTTATTGTAAAAATTAGTTTAATTTTAATTTTAATTTTAATACTTTCATTTCACACTAAAATTTGTTTTTAAAAAAAAAATCCTGATTTTCATCTATTTTTACTTGGTTTTTAGCCCTTTTTGATGTAGTATTTTGACGACTGGATTTTGGAATAAATCCAACCAACTTTTGGACAAGTTCGGATTTTTCCAATCGTAATAGTCTACTAGCGCAAAATTCTAAGCCATTCTAAAAATTTGATTTTGTTGACTGCATTTTTAGCCAAGTCTTGAAAATAATCTTGAATCATTCCATTCTATTCTATTTACACGATGTTTTAGGGAAAATATATATCCACTACACTTTTTTATATTTACACCATATTTTTATTATAGTGAAGAACTCCAATCTTTCTTATTTGTAAAATTTACATCCTTACATATTATGTCATATTTTTTCTCGAGTTCTTTGTTTTACTATTACCTCATATTCTTAATAACGAGTATATGTTCAAAAAATTTTGTTTTTGTAATTTAAATCTAGCATAATATTAGTTCAACTTTATATAGGTTTTACTTTTGTATTTACTAAAAAAAACTAGAAATTTCTAACAACGAATTTTTTTAAAACCAAAATATTATATGACACAAGATGTCATAGTTAATAAAAGACTAAAAATAAAAATATGATAGAAATAAGTTAATGATATAAATGTAAAAATTTGAAAAACAAAGAAATTGAATGCAATTATATTATGGCGTAGTTAGTAATAAAAAGTGTGTAGTCACCCTATGTTTTATGTAAATAAAATAATTTCATGAACCTAATCTTAGATAATTAAAATATGGAGCTAACTACAAGTCACAAGTATCCAAATCAAAAAATTACATGTGGTTATCAGAAAAATCACATGTGATTTCATATATATAGTGACTTATGTTGGTAGTCATATTGCCTTATTAAGCTCTATTTGACTACATAAAAAATAGATAGAATAATAATATGGTTAAATTATTGGAAATGATACTTGTATGTAATGAGGCAATTTTTCTAGAAAAGAGTAAACTCACAATTTTACCTCCGTGTATTATATGATTAGGAAAAAATAATTTAAGAAATTTACCATATATTTTGTAAAGAATTGTCCGAAACTCCGAATGATTATCTCATTTTATTTTATTTATTATTTTTATTTTTATTTTTATTTTATCCCTTTCGGCACAACAAATCAGTAAACAGTTCCTCCGGAGAGAAAAAGGAAAACGTTGCTCCACCACCGTTCCCCTCATCAATGGATTTATCGGCGCTGAACGATGCATTGGCGTCCAAATCGTATGACCAGATTGCCGACATATTCGATACCCTTATGCTTCAGGCAGTGCAATAGCCCTGACTGTCCATCCCTTCCAGTCCTCTTTCTACAAAACCTAACTCTTGCACACTTTTTTTATTTCGATAGGTTTCATCTGAGGGCATTGCTTTTCAAGACGAATGGCCTTACGCCATCCACCTCCTCGGCCACATATACATCAATGACATGTAATTTTTATGCCAGCAACACGCGAACCAATTCTCATTTAATTTTCCGTTAGGGTTTAAATTCATTGTGGTAATGTTGCTTTTTCCCCCTTATATCGTACGATGTTGCAGAAATAGCGCTACGTTTTTGTGGAAGAGGATACCATTGGCTGTAAAGGAAAGCCAGCCAGAGGTGGTGGCTGCTTGGAAAATTGGGCAGAAGTTGTGGACGAGGGACTATGCTGGTGTTTATGTAGCTATTCGTGAGTTTAATTGGAGTCCTGAGGCTCAGGGAATTGTAGCTTCTTTTTCAGGCAAGTGTGCTTTGTAAAAAATGGTTTATGAATAAACCGGAAATAATTGTTTCACATCCAATTTGTTATCTGGAAATGATTTTGACCTCAAACTAAGGTTTAATTGATAAGATTACTAAAAATTTCCTAACAGTCTATCTGATGATTGCGAAGATTCTGAACTAAAATCATCTGTCCGGTGTCCTTTTCCCCCCTGCTTGTCTGTTGTTGGATTTCTCATTGGGATATCAAGTTTTCAGAATGATATTATACGAGCATACTAGCCAATTCATTGTAGGATCGAACCAGTTGTCCACCTAATTGGTTCTCAATGTCCTTATCTGCATCAACTACACGCATCGGTGGATTGACCAGCATGACCCCTGAATGCTTTCATCGTACTACGCAAATATGATGTCTGTTCAATACTTGCTTTCTTTAAGTATTATATATATAGTTTTTTTGAAGATGGTTGTAAGATGGTGAATCGGTTTTTAAAGTCCTGCTTCATTTTCACCCAGCATGTCTTTTTTCATTCATGTAATGTTTACACAAATTTAAGCACTAACCTGCGAATGCAGCATTTTAAATAAACATTTGCAAACAAATAGAAGGGTAGATTTTAAAACTTCTCAAATATCATGAAGTTCCGGATTGAACAACGTAGTGCTTTTCCGTTAGCTGAATCAGCTAGCCATTTTCGAACTCAGAATCAATCTATTCCAAGCTGATGAGACTTAGACAAAGGACACTGGAGTTAGTGGACATAGGAAACAGAGAATCCGACTAGCGAATGAGAAAACTGAAGAGAGTAGAAAGATCTGTTTATTATGTAAACCATAGAGATGTGAGTGCTGAAAGTTGCAGTATGAGATCAAGGATAGAAGCAGTTCCATACTGGAGCAGTGTTTATAAGTTAGCATGACTTTTTATCTCTAGGTAAAGGAGGGTCAACACAGTTTTATATGCAGGTCCTGAATGTTATAAAGCACTAGTCTTGTTGTTAAGCATCTAATATATAATTTCTTGCAATGAAAAGATGCTAAAAAAGAAATATAGCATACCGATATGTGAATGCATTTGAGAAATTAAACTTCAAAAACACTGACATGAGGATTTTCCCTATGGTTTTTTGGGTTTAAATTTTTAAATGGAAGTTTCTTTTTCACCTTTAGAATAGCAAAGGCTCACATTTGTTTTGAGGCTCACTTTTGTTTTGAGGTTCACATACTTGCTTCCCCCCCCCTCCTCTCTTCATTGTTGATCCTCTGGTTTTCGTTTGGTTGATTTTTGTATTGTTTAACTTGCATTCTTGAGCACCTGATTTTGATTTCATTGTGTACCTTGAGTTTGGTGCAGAACTTTACACGAAAAGGATGTTTGAGCTGCTGGTTTCTGGTTATTCTACAATAAGTATACAAGAGACTGCTCTTTTCTTGGGACTGAATGTCGACAATGCTGCAAACTGTAATCCCAACCTTTTTTTTTTTTTTGCTTTTTTTTTTGCTTTTTCTCTCTATATTAATGCACATTTAAAGCATTCTGTACTACTTTTGTTGCTGAATGTTTTATCTGTTTCTGCTGAGTTTGAAAAATACATAGACTAGTGATTGGAGAGGGTGTGAAACAATAGCTAAATTCATTTATGGATAAATTAGTGATATGTAAATAACTACCCCTTTTTTCAGATTTGTGGGCGTGAGTGTGTTGGAAGAACCATGGGGTGGTTTTTTGGCGTTGATAGATTAGATAATGAGGGGCTGCTATTTTTCTGAACAGAATGCAACTCGTTCTTGTGTATGAAATTGCTGTTGTACGTGAAATTGGTGGATGAATATCAATGACATATCGTTAACTCATGTTTACACCACTTGCTTGCCTGCAGATGCACTGCAACGTGGTTGGACCTTGGATCCTGCATCGCAAATGCTAACCGTGAAAAAGCAGGCGGTTGCAACTGAGCAGAAACTGGACTCTAGCAAATTACAGCGCTTGACCGAATATGTTTTCCACCTTGAGCATTAAAAATTTAGGATTTTATGTTATTTATTAGATAAGTTTGAAGAGCTCTCTGCATTGTTTGATTACGTGGTGAAGCATACAGATGGTGCTCAAAGAGATCGTTTATTATTCTTGTTATTTTGGTACTTGGAGTCATTAGTCAATACACTTTTTCTGATACAAAGCCTCAACATGGTATTTAATTGTTTGAGGTGTAGAGGATCTCATTATGGCTTAATCCGTATGCATATTCTTTTGTTAGTTCAAAATTTGTCGTGAAACTCTTCACTGGTCTTTTCTGCCACCACTTTCCTACTCTTTTTTCGTTGTTTAAGGGGGATACTAACTAATTGTTATCTGAAGGGTAACTGTACCTATGACGAAGCTTAAAATAAGCCTTTATGGATCAGTGATAAGTGAGGAGGCAGTCTTTGTTAGTTATGGTGGGAGATCATGTTTACAGTCTTCACGGGGCCTGATTGATTGGGACCATGGAACTGTTTGGATTGTTAGCAACGGAAGCTGCGTAGAAGTTTATACGTTAGTAGTTATGGTGATGTGAAATCTTAAAAAATAAAAGCTGGCTCAACTTTTCAAACGAATAGAAAATAACAGTAACAAAAAGTGTTGATTAGGGAACCAAGTGAGGATGCTTTATTACTAGTATACTGCTATTTGTTGAGTACCTGACCGTAAGAATGGAATAGAGGAAAAGGAAAAAGATGATTTTAAGGATTAAGAGATGAATAGAGGAGGCTGAAGTGTGACATTCATGACATCTATTCCTTTTTGGACTCTCTGGGAGAAAGGCGTCTCTTATAATCAGCAATTATACCATACATTATTACACTTACAAATCAAACGCTCGTGGAGGATGCTTTGTTCCATTACACCCGTGAATTGGATTTCAGTTTGAACCTACCTCCACGTACCTTCGTTAGTCATCAAGCGACAAGCGCCCACCCTTAGATAAATTACCCACCTCCAACCGGAGGATCAGGACTCTGACAGTTAGGCATCCTCAGGAATGAAAAACGGTCTCTTAAAAGACATGACCAATGGAAGATGCACAGGCATCAGTTTTTGTTCTTGTTAGTTCTCATTAAAAAGACATGATCAATGGAAAACGCGTAGACATCAACTTTTTGTTCTTGCTAGATATGGGTATGGCGGGCTGCTGGCAAGTAGCCTTGCTATTGTTCATGAGTACCCATTCACAAATTATTATTATTTAAAAGTATAAATAGTTTTCATGGTAATACATGATAGAAATTTATGTAGTACATGTAAATTCTATAAAATATATGAATGTGATTGCTTTGATTGGATTTTATTTTTAAATAAAAATTGTTTGCGAACGAGGGCGGCCCGCGGAGTGTGAACATAATTGTTTGATGAAACGTGTAATGGAACTTCATGCATATTTTATTATAGAAGAAAGACAGGGACTGATGTATAATGTTGTCTACCAGAATAAGAGTTGCTCTACCGTAATTTTCACACATACCATGGTAAGAAAATATATACTCCCTTTGTCACACATGGTCTATATAGATATATGTCATGTGTATTTCAAATCTATGTAATATGAAGTTAACTATACAAGCCACATAAATAAGAGGTTTCGTAACAAAATGGAGGTTTTTTTAACACTGCTTTTCAACTACAACTTTAAAAGGAATCTAATCTATATTTAGAGTCGAACGGGGAAAAAAATTGAATGTTGGTCTATGTTAATGGACGGTGGTGCATAAAACATACCAAAGGAAACAGAAGAGATGATATATCTGATAATTAATGGTTCAGAAACAATAAAGGACAGACTCTGAAATCATGTAGGGTCGGTGACAAGAAACTCTCTAGAACCCACGTTGCATGCAAGGTTAATTATTTCTCAACTCCAACATAAACATCTGCTGCTTCTCGAACATGAAAGAAAGAACAAATTAGATTCTGGGCATTCTGCGGATGGGTAAAGTTAATTTTTCTGCTGCTTCTCGAACATGAAAGAAAGAACTCAAGAATTTTCCAGATCTCTCTCTCACATAGACCCGCACGCACATTATATTTCCTCTTTCCTTTGATGCTTTCCTTCCCGCAACAAAATAATGCCTGTTACTATGTGTTTTCCGTGGATCAACAACTGACCAATTTCCCATAACTAAAACTAAACGCCGCCCAAACCCAAAAGAGCAAATTTTGGAAAGGAAAAATAAATAAAATAACATTAAAACAAACAATAGCGAACGGCTTGGTTAATTACAGATTCTGTTTGCTACAAGTTAGCATCAAAACAAAGGGAATTTAAACTCCACTATCCTGATGAAGTTGAAGATAACACTTCCTATAGATTTCTTTGTTACTTTTATTGTATCATATATTATTATACACATACCTTCCCTATCAATTCCAAGAGTTAACGACGGGCATTTTCAGTTCCGGAATTTCTTACCACGCTTCTTCATGATTACAGGCTCGGTAACACTGTATATATCGTCAATTGATCGGTACCTCTTTTTCCTCTTATTATAAGGGAAACCGCCGACCTTGAGATCTCGAATAAAGGTGGAGGAAATTTCATTAGAATCCCCGATGCTTTCCTCTCGCTGTTGCTCCACCGACTTTGTGGCGTTGCCGGCGAACTCCTCTTTGCTGAAATCGGAATCGCCGCTGAGTTGAATCAGCTGAATCGCCGCGTCCACTTCCGAGTTGGACATCATCGTCCGGGTTTTTCTGTTGCTCTTTCTTGCGGACGGAGAATTCTTCATTCGGGTTTTTTATTTCTTCTCTATAAACACCGGCAATTGCTTTGGTTTTTGTGGGGGACACGAAATACTTTTTATTCTATTATATTATATTTTAATATTTTTTAATTGGAAATTCAGAAATATCTGCAACGAAACTAACGTGAGGATTATAATTGGGAAAATTGTAACTGGAGGACCCTAACCTTTTCCACAAATGTAAAAGGAATCTCAAATCTTACATTTATGTAACTTTGGTAAAATATATGGACAAGTGATCTACCATAGAAGTGTACAAAGATTCTCCGAACATAATTATTTGAAAAATAATTTTTTAGTGAATGTATGGTTGTAAACGAGTCTGGAAAAAGTGAAAAAAAATTTCCTAACAAACTTGAAGTGCATTTCAAGTTAGTACTTGCCTTTAAGTTCCTTGAAAATGATATAAAATTAGATGTCTTATGTCGTAATGATATTAGAAGTCTTCTTGATATACATTTGGACACACCACTAGTAAAATTGATGTGACATATTCAGTTGCATACCATACAGGTGTCTGGTACTATTTATAACATTGGATATCTGATTTTATATCATTTTCCTTAATTTGTCCACTTACAAAGATGATAATGTTTCTTTTGGCACTTTTCAGTAACCATAGCTTTTAATGATTCTTTTTGTCCACAAGAAAATAGACAATGTGCACATTGAGCATTCACTTGATTTTTAATTGAAATAAAAGTTTAAATAAAAACTAACTAGTGACCGGCGCCAATGGTACATTGATATTATGGATTATGAAACTCTAGGGATGATGTTGTTCAAAGAGAAAGGTTGGGGCATTTCTATAATTTTCTGAAGAAGTTAGGGACAATTGTTGCAAGTTTCTCTTTTTATTTTATTATTATCTATCTCAGATCTTCACAGATCTTTCCATGGACAATAAGGTCATTTCAATCAATATATTCCTTAAAAAATATGTGACCGAACTGCGGTCATTGGGATTCCTCTGCATGGATATATATATATATATATATATATATAAAACCACAACAAAAGTTATACTCACAGTTTCACACCATAAGTTTTATTTTTCAAATAAATTTTTATATATTTATTGCTATCATTAATCTTTATTTACCGTCACATTTTATTCTAAGTTTTATTTTTATTTTTATTGATGTTTTGAAGTTAAAATTTTTTTTTTTGGCACAAGAACCTAGTTGATGGTGTGGTGGTGGACCTAAATAAAAGTGAAAATAAAAGTGATTCAAGGCCTAGTTATACAAATAAGACATTCAAGAAATTAAAGGCACACCATCCACTTAATTCTGCTCCGACAATTTTAGGAACGAATTGGACTTCATACAAGGATCTCTAGCTCTTCCTTAATGTCATTTGTAGCCATGCTTAAGAAATAAGACATGTAAATATATAGTTATTGAAACATACTTGTCTAACTTCAAAGAATGGAACTTGTCATTCAATATTAATTCTTATATATGCATGTTTACTTATAATGTATAATTAGTGTGTGTATATGTTGTACAATATGATTCAGGTCTAGTCATAGAAAAGAATCGCTTCAAGCGAATCTGCAGTTTATTTTCCCTATATAACTTACACAACAGTTAAAACAAAGACACATATTTTATTGTGAATCTCAGTGTAGCAAACATATATCCACACAATCCAATCAATGTGTGTGTGTATATATATACACACACACATGTAACAATCCAGTCTTAATTGCATGAAAAAATTAGACGGGCTCACGTTCAAGTTGCAATTAGTCCACGTGAAGATACACACTCTTTGGACATTAAAAAGCAATGAAATGGTAAATTGTTAAGTGTTCTATACAATAATAATCTCCCACTAAATGTATGGCGGGAAAATCCAGCCATATACACATACATGGCGGGAGATTATTAGGACAATTGTGTAGACCTCACACACATGGGACTGAGAGTATTTAGGTTTCTCTAATAATCTCCCGCTACGTGTGCTTATGGCGGGATCATCCCAAGATAATTTTTGGTGTTCTATATGTTGTGAGTAAATCCTTCTTCTAACCCTCAAATATATCACAATTTCAAGGGTGGGTCGACCTGGTGGTGGTAATGGGATATATATAGTTGAGAGAGAGAGAGAGTTTTGATGAGTATCTATATTGTTTATGTGTCGATAATGTAGTTTCAAGAAACTCTCTAGATCGGACGTTGCATGCAGGAACTAATGATTTCACAACTGCAACATTGTTACTTCAAAGATATAAGTTAAGCATATAATTGTGCAAATAGATAAGAAGGTTAGCTTCTTGAACGTGAAGTTCAAGAATTTTCCCGTTTTCCAGATCTCTCTTACACACAAATTTAACTTCCTACTTCCTTTCCCACACAGAACAGTGTTTGTTACTGCTTGTTTTTGGGGATCACCCAAAGAATAAATTCACGCATGAGAGGGGAAAAAGGAAAAGAAAAACAAATAACAGAAAAGATAACAAAATTAAGGCAAACTTCGGTGAAATAATATTACAGCTTCTGTTTAGTGTTTGCTAATCAAAACAAAGAGAAACTAACAGCAACATTTTTATTTATAAATTATATATATACACACACACACACCCACCTTCGCAGTTCGCAATCACCACCCAAATCTATTTCAAATTCTGATCACGATTGGCATTTTCAGTTCCTGGATTTCTTCTTCCGGCCACGGCCACGCTCTTTGATGATAACAGGCTTCGTAACGCTGTACAGATCAACAATTGAACGGTACCTCTTTCTCCTCTTACGGCTCGGGGCCTTCAGGTTATGATTAAGTATGAAGGAAACGGGGAATTCATCATAATCAGAAGAATCATCGGCCAGGGCTTCCACTTGCAGTTGCTCCACTGAATTTCCGGCGGAGTTCTCTTTGCTCAAATTGGAATCGGTGCTGAGTTGAATCAGCTGAATCGCTGCTTCCAATTCCGAGTCGGAGACCATCTCCGATTTTCTGCTCTTCCTTCCGGAACGGGATTGCTTCATTGTTCTCTTCTCTATTTCTTTCTCTATAAATTTCAGGAAATGACCCGAGAAAAGAAAATTGTAAATGGGAGACCCTACATTATCTTAAAAGTTAAAAGTGATCCTAACCTTCTATTTTTGGCAGCCCAATATGTAATATTTGGAAAATATGCAGGAGAAAGCCAGTAAGTTGATTTTTCAAAAAAAAAAAAAGCCATTTTGTAAAAAAAGTAATTTTTTAAATAAAGTACGGTTGATCAAATAAGTAATTATGAAAAGATCAATTCTCAAAATTGGATGAAGTTTAATTTAGGGAATGTTCTAAAACGTGTAAAACTATTCAAAATAAAGTGCATTAGATTATGACTCGTGAATAAAAAGTTTCAAGTCAATGTTTGCATTTACATAAAAATAGATTTTTATGTGAAATGAAAGAGAATGAGTGAAGTTGAATGGTGAATATTTGCATATTATAGATGAGCCTCACAAAATATGTGGATATGATTAGTTTCACTAGGTTTAAATTTAAAAAAGTAAGAGAAGTATGAGAAAATATATGTATGCAAATAGAAGGTAAGTACAATAAGGTATAAATAAGCATTACATGCTCCCTTATGCTTTTTTGCTTAGAGCATATCCAATGCAGTAATGTTGATGGTGCATATATATGTGTGACAAAAAATATTTACATTACATTCAACAACTCTCCAATGCAATAATATCCACATTATATATTTGAAAAGTTATTATTTAGTATTTTAAAAAAAAAAGAAAGAGAGAGAAATTTATTAATTAGATAAATTAATGCTTAACATTATCATAGACAATGTCATCTCATGACATTCTCCATGACAATATCAAGTATTTAATGTGTTAAATAAGCACTTTTTCACCAATAGTCATATTATTCCTTGACTTTCACTATACATTAGAGATGCTTTTATTTGACCTATTTGATCGTCATTTTTGTTCATATTTAATGGTTAAAATGAATTATTTATTTTAATAGGGACTTTTGGTGAGAATTTTCAAAAGGTTGGGGACTGCACACGTGGAGTAAAAGGGGTAAGGATGAAATTGCTACATTTACAAATATTGGGGACCTTTCATAAAATTTACCTGTCTTTATTTTATTCTAAGAAATTATCCAATATTAACCAATAAAATAGAACTTTTAAATAAAAATATTGTAAGTAGTGGTCGAACAAGTATTGTACTAATTAAGTTTTCATGTTCCGATAAGAATTCCTAGATTCGAACCACACGTCCCTTATCCCCTCCCCCGTTTTCCCCTCATATAAAAAAAATTGTTGTAAAGTAAAAGACTAAAAAATGCTATTTAATGAAATGTTCACGTAAAAAGTGAGGGGGAAAAACAAAAGGATCGGAAAGCCCCGTGGTGTAGGTGCTAGAAAATCTTTAAGTAGAATATATACTTTTTGTGTACAAACAACAGTCTCCCTTTTTAATCAGTTCTTTTTTCCCTCACGAAAAACCATGGACATCTCCGATTCTTGGCTTGCTTGTAGCCCGAAGTATTGATCATCAAAGGCTTAGTGTTTCTATAAATATCAAGAATAGACCTATACTTGCTCGATCTGTTCTTCTGGGGCAAAGCCTGAAAATCTTCTATTAACTTGGACGATGTCTTGCACGCTTCAACGGCAAAGTCTCTCTTGAATCGAATTAACTGCAAAATAGCACCAAGTTCTTCATCTGTGAGACCCCAGTTCTTCGTCTGGATTGTTCGAATGTTTACTGGTGAAGATGTGGGTCTTTCCATTGAAGTTTAATTTGCTGACTAAAATGTAGTGCGAATATATGTGTTTAAGTATTTATATATAGGTACTGGTTTGGGAGTTGGGACAACGAACATACTGGAAAGTTTGGTAAGTTTTATAATGAAATTAATCGCCGCTTTAAGAATTAATTTACCCCTGTCCTACTAGGAAAAGGATTCCTAAGAAAGAAAGGGAAAACTCATAATTTTCAATTGTTAGTGACTTTTAAAACGGATTACTGGGTGTCTTTATTATTATCATTCCTTAAATCGGAAGAAACCAAAGACATTATTATTATATTTATTCATTTATATATATAGCTAATGGAATGTGCATGGATGCAACATTTCAATTTTCAGCCTTAAAAACGTTAATTACTTGACATAATATATATCGTAATCAAATACTCTTGCGCGTGGGACCCAATATTTCTCTCTTTAATTCGGACATACTATTACATTAAATGAAAGCAAAACGAAAGCTGTATATATATACACACATGGAGTAATAAAGAACTTCATCATAAATTAAGTAATATAAAAAAAAAAAAATGGAGAACTTCATAAAGAATAAGCGCGTCTGCATGGCATGGGGATAAAATGTCGCGTTAATTGAAGCTTATATATATTGCTTAAGCCCCTGGCAACGTGCACACAATGTGAAAATGGTGGTTTCCATTCAAAGAACCTGAAATCTTCTGTGATAATTATTAGTCACTGTTGCATGCAAACTCTGTGAGATTATGACACAGAATTTTCTTCTTTCTTTTTTCTTTTTTCCGATAACAATAACTACATACTTATGGGCATCGGGATCTTCTTCAGTTCTTGGCTCGGCCTCGGTTAGTGATGACAGAAGCAAGGGGTTGATTTTAAGGCTGAGTTCTTCGGTAGATATCTACTAGAGATCCAAACTTCCTCTTTCTTGGGGGAAAAGGTTCGTGTGGACATGCATCTTCCAATGACTTGGATGGTGATATTGATATCTCACACGTTTCCCCTAAGCTCTCGTCGTCTTCTGACTTCCTTGGGTAATAATTCAGGGAAGAAACAGAATTACGCTTGCCTTTGCTATCAGCAGAATCTCTTCTGAATTCAATCAGCTGCAACACTGCGTCAACTTCTTCATCTGTGAGCCCCCAATTAATCTGCCTTCTTATATTTTTCCTTGAAGTTGGTTTCTCCATGCTATATATGAGGAGATGGGGTGGCAAGAGAAGAATTAAACGGGATTTTGGAATATTTAACAATCAGAGGTATCTGGTTGGTTATTTATACTGAAATCACCGCCATATTATTATTATTATTATTATTATTATTATTATTATTATTAGAGTGAGAGAAGAGAAGAAGAAGAAGAATTGCTTTATCTATTTATTTTTATTAATTAAAAAATAATAAAATGACCAATATTGCTCGCTTTGTCTACAACACAGTTAAACTATTTTCTACAGTAGTTTTCTTTTTTATTTAATTTGGATTTGAAGAAATAGGCCTTACTTTTTGTACATTATTTCTATGACATCCCAGTGTTACAATTCATCATACCATGTTATACATTACGTTGTAGAGCTGAGAGATTTCAGAAGGCGTTAAAACACCCTTCCCTGCCGTTCATGAGAGCAAAATGAAACGTTTAAAGAAAATTTTCGGAAGGTGTCC
>CAVNYN010209303.1:19210-123703 GCA_963692815.1 Nyctanthes arbor-tristis
CCCCCCCCCCCCCCCCCCCCCCCCCCCCCCCCCCCCCCCCCCCCCCCCCCCCCCCCCGAATATCAAGTCTGCACAGAATGAAGCAAAAACCGTTCATTTAGTAACTACGCCAACACTATCTTCAGTGGAGCATTTGTCGCCTGCATGCATTTTTGAGGTTCCTGAAACAGCCTGCAGCAGACCAAGGAAAGAAAACCCAACTTTGCTGGACAATTCTCTCATAACCCTAAATTTATGTGGGAAATATCAAATTCTAACAGCTAAAGCCAGAAATTGCATAGCATCAACCTTGGATGAAGAATCAAATAGCAAGATGTTCAGACAGCTTCAAAAATTGAAGCAAATAGCAAGATGTCCACGCCCAAAGATTGCTGTAAATCAGGCCTCAATGCACGTTTCAAAAATCTTAAACTATATAATTTAAGATAGTTAAAACATCAATTTTATTTTACCCCCCATACATTTTGTAGAACGTAGTCCCCATGAAAAAGCTACTCCAAACAGCACTGAGCAAAAATTGATGAACAAACAGGGTGTCAGTATATGCAAATACCAATCAACTTAAATGTTAACATATGTCTTAACACCGAAAGTACAAGAATCCGAATTTTTAAGCATGTCATATATTGTACATTAACTTCTCTCTACATGCAGCGCATTCATGAACATAAGCTATGCATCATGCAATAAAATCATGCATGATCATTGAAAAAGAAGCCATCAATGTTGATCTCACTGCAGTAACTGTACCAGGAGTGCTCTCTTCAGCAGAGTACCACTTACACAGGCTGTGGATTTCTTGAAGTGCATCTGCAAAATCATATCTACTACAGAAATACTTGAATAAGAACATTGCTTTAAAGTTGAATAAAAATATCACACCTGGAGTTGAATCAAGAAATCAACCACATGCTTGCAAAAATGAATCAATCTACCGAATGGACGGGTATAATATTTCTCAAAACAGTGCTAAGAGCACTGATCTCCAGCACATTATTTGAGAGGTCCATGACAAATGAAAATAAAGGACTTGTGGTCCTGTGGAATTGCCACCTTGGCAGAACGGAAACATGTCAACAAACAGTTATTCTCATAAATTCAAGTCCGGCCAAAAAAATAAATCAAACAGTTTTTTACATAAAATTTTAACAAAGGACCAGTATTTTTCTTTCTTTCTCTCTTTTTTGCTTTTTTTCTTTTGTTTTGGAAGGCAATACTCAATAGTTTTGACAAAAGAATGCATAAAAAATATCCAAATGTAAGCCAAGCTGATAGCATGAAAAAAGTAAGGGAGTATAAACAATCCTTTCCTACAGAAGTATATGTTTCAAAAGAGCCACCACAATCTGATTTTCCACGACAATCTGGCTTCTTCCCTGAGATTAGACTGGAAAAAACTAAGCATGTTTGAACTTTTCACCTCCGTTTCTCACAACTGAATATCAATATATTAAGGTTCAGCAGCCTTGCCTAAAAGCTCAAGACCCTCAGCTCGGCAACTCATAACTTTTAGAAAGACTTCTCTTAAATGCTTCTCCAATGGATCCAGTCCAGTCTTACAGACTTCAAGTACTAATGATAACTCGTGCACATTCACTCTAACCTCTTCCTTCTGTCCCCCTGTAAGGGGGAACTGAGCAGAATCCACTAAATCTGTTAGCTGATGTACACACTTTTCTATTTGATATATTTCCTTCAACAATCCGCTGGAATTTCGGCGATCACGCTTCTTAGATTCCTCCAAGATCCGACCATGGAGTGAAAGCAGTGGCGCACTCCACGAGAAATTACGTGGAATTGCAAAATTAGTATGCACAGCTCGATCTTGACAAGGTATGGCAGCGACTAGAACCCACAAAACAAACAGAAGAATAAAGCTCATTGTGAAGACATGAACTGCCAGACCATTAGTGGCTGCAATTTGATTTGCACGGGGTGGAACCAAGTTGTGTGCGAGTGATTGGATCTGCTTGGATGCTGACCAAGTATGAGACACACTCCATGATAGGGATCGTGAGTGACCTGAAGGACTGTGATCCTTGACCTTTTGTGCAAATGACCTGTTCCGGTATGAAAACATAGATCCATTATCTTTCTCATCTAGCATCAATAGGGACAAATCCATCAAAGCTTTTCTTCCTCGACGAAACTGACCTTCACCTACTGATCTTGGTCCACTGTCCAGTGCGCTTATAATGATCTCTAGCTGTCTCTGCCACAGTCGGATTTTCTCAATAGCATCACGGCTTGCATTGCAAATATCTAGTGCCTTAATAGCCCTGTCAAAGAATTCAGAAACGAGTCTATCTGCAGGTGGCTTGGAGAGCTGTGATTTGTTACTGCACAATATCAATCTAAAATCCTCCTGACAGCTAGTAAATGCATCTAACAGCTGTCGAATCCATGAAATAGAGAGAATTTCATCTGGATTTACCAAAGAAAGATCACGAAACAGGGCAAAAACTTGTCTTTCAAATGCTTCCAAATTACGAGCTGTAGGGCTTGTTTCTGAATGAAAATTATCGTTTCTAATGCTCAAAATTGGCCGACGGAATGAAGCAAAAGTTACAGGGTAACCTTTATTTTCTGAAGGCATGTCCACGCACAACAAACCTCCTATAAATCAGCAATGAAGCTTCAATCAAAAAATTCTGGGTATCAGATAGAATTCTAATGCGTATCAGAATTCCCAAATTATATCATATGAAACATCCTCAAAGTTAAGCCTTTTGACTAAAATTCTAATTACAATATTATTACCCTCCTTCAGATTCCATCAGACCAAATTGTCTTTAGCGGTTACAAAAGAAAACTACATATAAATCCGTTCTTCGACACCTAAGAATCGAGCATAGGCTAACACCGTGTCAATATCAAGAGGATATCCGGAAATTAAGGGGCGAGGCGGGGGCGGGGTGGAGGGAACTCGGTCATAATAATCACCAAATTGTGAAGTTCCTACCACCAAAATCAGGACCGCTGAAAATTCTTATATAATTCAATACAACCAGAATACAAGATAAATGAAACAGGTGGAAACAGAAAAGCCAAAAAAAATCATGAATTTTCAAACTAGAAGAAAAACCCAGATGAAGAAATCTTTAAGAACAGAAATCTAACGAGAGAAATCAAAATGCTCAATATAAATCCCTGCATAAATAAACACAATTAATATGCATCGAATCGAATTAAATAAACTTAAGTATATTGAATGAAAACAGATATTACCTTGTGGAGTTACGAGTGTATAAATACATTTACGTGGAAGAAATTTATGGAGAAAGATGGAATATTTTAAGGAAAGGGGAGGAAAAATGATGGGTCCAACCCTAGCGCAAGACATGCAACCTGCGCGCCTTCGGCTGACAGAATGCTCAACGGCTCAAGAAAAGAGGGACTGAGGGAGTGTCCAAACAAGAGAAGAAATCATTAAACTCAATCAATTTTAAATGAAGGGGGTTTCAACCAGTTTTGAAGAGAATATCCTACTAGATGCACACTCTCTAATTATCACTCGTCAAGTGTGCATTTAGTGGGATACTTCAGCGGGTTGTCCAATTCTTACTTGCTAAATGTGTGTCTGGTGAGACTCGTTATATGTCTAGCTGGCGGGCGATCAATTTTAGGGGTCAAACAAGGAAACCAACTTAACTTTACAACAATTTTTAAACCACTCTTGTGAACCTCCTGTCTCATGTAGGTATACAAATGTACATTATGTTGCTGTTGACAATTAATGAAAAATTTCTTGTCACGTCATTTCTTTTTCTGTTTTTGTTCTATCAAGAAGTGGATATATCTTCTGGCAATTGATTGGCACAATACTGTAACAACAATTGTAGTCCTGCTACTTATGTAAACATATAAAAAAAAGTATATCTTCTACTGTTATCCACTATTATCGCGTGTCAGCTAATGTTCTTACTATACCTTGAACTCGAGATGTCGTTATTTATCGAATGAAGATATGTCATTTAATAAGATGATTTCTTACTATTGAATAGCGGAACTCATGTTGTTCATATATAAAAAATTTTTGGAAGCTCGATCATTGTCCTTGACATTTACAGTCTCATGTTCTTGCTATACTTTGATCTCGAGATGTCTTTGTTTTATCGAATGAAGATATGTCATTTAATAAGATGATTTCTTACTATTGAATAGCGGAACTCATGTTGGTCATATATAAAAAATTTTGGAAGCACGATCACTTTCCTTGACATTTGGAGTCTAATGTTCTTGTTATATCTTGAACTCGAGATGTCTTTGTTTTATCAAATGAAGATATGTCATTTAATAAGATGATTTCTTACAATTGAATATACACTGTAAAAGAATGCATTTGTCCAACGTCTAATAAAAAACTTTCTTGTGAGTATCACAGATTATTTAAATAAATATCTACTTAAATGCATCTCTTCTCCTGACAACCAAATACATTTATTATTTAATAAAACATGAAATATCACTAGAGGGATAATCACTATCTTGTGCTATGAAGTGTCCCTTAAGTTTTATCATGTTGAAGTTGGACCATTATCAATCAAAATTAATATTTAATAATAGGAAGGTAATATTTGATTATAACACTTGTTTGGGACCTGTCCTCACAAGTTATGATGCCTTGTGGAATTTATTGCAAACTAGAAGATATTATTCTTCTTTGGTGCACCCAACATAAAATTGATAGTGATTTATTCCAATTTATTGTCACCTAATTCAATTTTTCTTTCTTACTTACTTAAATAAATAAATAAGTAAAATAAAAGTAAAAACTTATAATAATGGATTTTATTTCTCACTTTTTCTTTTAAAAGAAATATCAACTATTATATATACTACATAAACTCAATTAGAAGAGGTCGTAGTTTGAATAAGTGATGCAACAATTATAAACTCACGATCCGCGGGAGAAGTCCAAATTTCGAACCACACCTACCCTCTTTCCCTTCCTCTGTCTCCTCCTTGTATTAAGGAAACAAAAAAATAAATGAAGTTGATTTGACTCTATTAATACTCAACTCTTAATACTTTATGAAGTCAGTTTTGTTAGAATTTTTATGTGTGATTTTGTTCAAATAGCACAAATCTTAATACTTCTCTTGTCCTTGTTTATTTATCTTTGTGTACATCTAGACATAACCATATAAAAGTTTATCCGTCACTTATACTCTAGAATCTTCTCATTTGTACTTTATTACTAGTCTCTACCTCTTGTTTCCTACCCTCATTCAAAATCTTTACATACATACAAAAGATTAAAATAGAAAGTGTTATTCATGACCCATCATCTAAAATCCTCTCATCAGTTACTCCGATTGCAAACCTTTTTTTTTTGTTGGGGGGGGGGGAGGGGGGTGATTGGTAATTCTACTGAGCTGGCCATCCGCAGCTCCTCCCTTGCTAAAGGAATTTACAAAACTATCAAGGAACCACCCACAAGAAACGCAATATCCAAAACAAACAAAATTGTCATATTGATATCCTCGCAAAAAAATCACGTCAACAATACTAAATGCATGCATCCCATATAAACCACCTCTAATACTCAATATATTATTAATTAAAGAAGAGTGCTATTATCACCAGCACCTGTGATCAACTCCAAATCGTACCCACTAAATTAGAATTTAGAAGTCTAATATTTTTTTGGGAAAATAACAAGTCCAATCATGAATGAATTATATATACACAAATTCTAGCACTTACTCAAATTATTAAGCTATGTAAGATTAGGGGCGGCCCTGAGGGTGTGTAGGTAGTGCGACCGCACATGACCCCAAAATTAGAGGGGGCAACAAAAAATGTTATTTATTATAGGTGTGTTGTTAATTTTTTAAAAAAATTAAAATTTTATTTGTTAAAAATTTTACACATTATTGAGGCACCATCTTTTATAGGTATATATAAAATTATTGAATTAAAAATTAGATTGTATTTTATTATATATTATTATATTGAAAAAGAAACTAAAAATGACCTACCTTAATCATCTGATAATTGTCAAACTCAATTAAAGTAAAAATAAAAAAAATCAATCATATAAAAAAAGTCAAGAAGTAAAATTCAATCATGTCACTTGATTTTTATAGGTAAAAGAATTCTCAAACACATTGTTTCATAATTAAAAGAGAACTGACCAAAACATAAATCAATTATCAATTAAGTGAAATAATTCTTTGGCTTCTAGTTTGATCATATTGACGGTTATTCAGTATTCTCATTTCATTAATGTTCTTTAAGAGAATTTAATCTATAATCAGGTGCTATGCTTCTATTCTTTCTATCTCTAATCTCTTTTTGAATTAACTTATTTGCTTAAGTACTTTAATATTTTTAATTGTTATAATTCATAAAAATTGAAATGCATCTTAGAAACCAAACATATGAATCTAACGAATTTTTGGAAGTATTGGAGGTTCTTTGATATTTACTTGTACTTCACTTTTTTATAGTGTATAAAAAAATAACAAAATTTCCAATATGATGTTTTTAATTTGAAATACTATTATTACAAATGTGATTAAGTTTTTCTATCATAATCCTTAGTTAAACCACGTGGGCACCATTTTGGATTGTCACACATACCAAAAATTCTCAGGGTCGGCCTGTGTAAGATTATTATCTATAAATGTCAAATTGACTAATTTATTTATTTCTTGTACTCAATAATGTTCGTCAACATACACAAAATACTTAAACAACCAACTAATTCAAGGGCCAAGTAATTGCTAGTTTCTGATTGATGCCTAACCAAAACCTAAGCCACAACCCAACACTATGGCACCATATGGCCTATGTGGCGTGCCATATGGTGTGATAGCGTGTCATATATATGACGCTAGATCAATTTTACCCAATTCACACTATCAAGTATCAAGGCAACCTGCTGCAAATCCCAGTTCCAGTTTGTAACCAGAAAACACCATGAAAAGACGAGATTGAAAATGGATATTCAGTAGGTCCAAGTTGAGGATCCTGTCATCTGCAGAGTTTTGAATTTATATCTGGGTTGAACAACAGCCTAAGACATTAACCAGAACCATTTCTAATGAAGAAAAATTGAAAAGTGAAATGAGAGATATTCTGTTAACAGCAGTGTCTTGAAATTCTTATCCCTATTCACAAGCCAATTTAGTATCGAAGCTGCTCAAGCAGATTGCGAAAGCCTGAAAAGCAGATAATGGATATCGGTAATCCATGGTGAACATATCTTTACCCACCTTGCCAAATTGGAGGATGATTTTATCGTGGTCTGACGGCTGTGATTGTTGAGACGTCGTTTGTGGGTTACCTGCTGGCTGATTGGCAGCAATCAACTGAAAATTTTTGACTGATGCGACCGTAACTCTCCCTCGGAAATTGAGGCACCAGCATTGTAATTGTTCATGCCATCTGGGAGACTTGTTCTTGAGAATCAGTGGTCCCGATTTGCTATCATTGTCCTCGTTGGACAAACCAGCAATATCAGAGAATCGTGAGCTGCTAAACTCAGTAGAGTGATCAATAGATTTTGAGAAAGAGATGCTTCGGAACGAGTCCCCAAGGGACCTCGGAAAAAGCTCGGGTTGTCCAGGAACCATACCACCAGGTTCGAGGGACGAGGCAGGTATTGAGTGCATGTTGCAGTGCATCCTGCGAGGACCCCGTGTGCCAAGAACATTCAGCTCATATGTAATTTGGGCTATGTTGTAGCTGCCAGTTGGTACTTTTGGAGAAACTTTCTTGGAATAGAATCTATGACTAGTTTTCCCAGGCGGAGGGACATGTGAACAAGAATGTGGAGGCTGTGTGTCATAAATTATAAACTTGGTACCAAGAAAATTTGATCTGCAACAAGAAGCAAGCTTTTCGAGTTAATAGTGAGAAACCTACATGAAATTGCAGACAAAAACAAGCAATTAAGGATATGTAGCCATGAAAGAAAATTAGGGATATATACACAGTTAAAAGATAAGAATTTTAAGAAAACAGAAAGAAACAACGTTTACCATACAGATTCTATTTAAAAGCTATCCTGAGAAACCTACCACAAGCCCTACTGAAAATCAAAATAATTCATCTTTCCCAAACACCAATTTTTATGTAGAGTATTAGCATGCTTCAAATGAACCCTTGATTTCTAATTCCACTTAAGACAGCAACCTAATGAAACGACGTGTATATGCTAGTTTCGAATAAAAAGTAAAAGCCACATTGCCCATTCACTGAAAATAGCCAGATCGGAAGAGCGTTATTATATGTATTTCTGAATCTCGCTAGCAAGTAATCTCCCAAGATTTAAATTCTTTGAGATCTTCCTGAACAGAGCATGTCATCAAAACACTCAACAACGCTGTTCATATTATCCACTCCAAAATACTCTTTTGTAAGTCATAATTTAGCACAAGCAGATAAAGCCTACTGTTAAGGTTTTCTAGAAAGATTGATGATTAGTGTACCAAAACCTCCCGTGATGAATAATTAGGTGCTCAAGTGATCATAACGTAATCTGGGAAAAGAGAATGCACATAAAGTAAGATGCATAAAGATGAAACAGAAACCGCACTCAATCCTACCTTAGTTTCCCAATATATGTGCTGCTTGATCTAGAAATGTTATCTGCATCCATTGAGATAACATACTCTGTACATGTAGTTCGACGAGTTCTTTTTGCAGAGAGAAGGAACTTTCCATTTTCAACAAGCAGAGCTGAAAATTATCAAATTGCAACTTCCATTAGACGAGTCAAAAACACCAAAGAACAGAGGAGTGCTTGGAAAAGGGAAAACTAAAAATTAAAAAAATAAAAATAATAAAATATTTGTCTTGGCAATTCCTAATAACCTTCTAACTGATAAACCATTCTATGCCTGGAGCTGTATTTCTCAGGAAGACAGGTTTTTCTGTTAAATATATATTTAAAAGAAAGGAAGGTATAATTGTATAGTTGCGAAGAGAAATTTCCAGGATAATAACTAGAGCATCTGATTGTAATTATTGCTAAATAAAAAACTAAACAACTTATTGTTGGCAATGCAACATAAACAAATCCAGTAAACATCTATAAACGGGATATCATGGGAAAATAACTCATCCACTATGAGATTATAATGGAACAATCACATGCTAAAAGTTCACCATGCATAGAACGCAAGTCACTTTGGTTCAAAAGAAAGGGAACAAAAATTACGAAATATTCAGATGTTCAGTTCAGTTCAGTCCATAAAATGTTAAAATAGAGTACTTACCAGGACTAAGACACAAGTAAAGATGATAAGTTAAGTTAGATTTGTCCCTCTTAATGAAGCATTGAATCATTCCATCACGAGGTCCTGGCTGAAAAGAGTAAAAAGCAAGATTCAGAATATGCTCAGCGTAGAATAACTTAATGTGTCTGCTATCTTTAAAGTCAATGGCTGCATAATCTAGTAAGAAAAACATGTATCCCAAACAACATAAGTTGCAAACCAAATGATCATCAAAAGGCAGAAAGCATGATAAGGCATAGGAGATAACCTGCTTTAAGGAAACTGGAAAAGTAAGTTTCCCGCAAAGCTCTGGACTTTTGACAATGTCCTTACACATGATCCTCCATGATCGGCAAACAGCAGCGCACGCAACCACGTGTTTTCGAGCAGGCCATGTGCTCTCACTCTCCTCCAACCTTCTAACCACATCAAAAAGTAACTCTGGTGGAAGATTAGCCCAGCGACTATTCTGAATTACCAAAGGTTGGTCATTCAGATCATGGAACGACCCATGTGATTTTCCTCTGTGATGTCCAATCAACCGTACATCAAAACTCCGCCGTGATAAACTCCCAAAACTGTCCCTTATATCCCGAGCTATACTGCGGAACGACATTAATCCCCAACTGCTATGTAGAATTAAATGACTGGAGATTTTCTGATCTTTTATACGTCTTATTTGAACCTTTTTCCCTATATTTTATATCTTACTCACATGCGAATTTGGCTGCAAATGAGAGAGAGAATTTCATTAATAAAGATAAATAGCCAAGAAGGAAGAGGAAAAGAGAAGGAGAAAAGATATATATAGAGGAAGGAGAAGGAAAGAAATGAGAAATAAGGAGCAGAAAGTAGCAGTTCCAAATGGATTTTAATGCAAGTCAATCACCAAAACCACGCAATAAGTATATAATTTGTTCAAGTTGCCAATGAACTTAGTTTGCATGATGTCGCCAGCTGAACAAATTTTAATGCAAGTCAACCACAAATACCAAGCATCAAATACGAAAGTTTTCAAGGTTGTCATAGAACTTTACTTAGTTACCATAATTTCACCAGCTCAACAAAAATTAAAGGATTAACCAGGGGATGAAAGTCTACAACAGATAAACATTGAGCATGCCTCTACATATTGACACCAAAAACTAAACAGTACATTCTTGAGAAAATATATAACATCAGCAGTGTTTTTGTATTTGATTTGATCTATATGTAGGCATTAGTCTTTGGGTAAACTGTAATCTAACACCAAAGAGACAAATAAGAACAAAGAAATAAATATAAATAAAAAATGTCAACCGCCAGAAGCCATGGATAATTTGCAGGCTTCCCTACTATATACAAAACTAAATTAATGAAATGAGACGCTATACTGAGTGACGATTGTAGTTCCAGAGGGCGTACCATTGACTAAAATACACAAATAACGAAATTAGCAAAATTAATCAGGTTTTTAAAAAAAAGAAAAAATGAAAAAAAAATCCTTGGTACCTAAGAAAGGAGCAGCTTCCGTGACAAAAGGGCTGCAAGAGCCAAACTTTACATAATAAATTCCTTTAACATTCAGCAACTGAATCTCAGAACCCCTTACAGAAAAAAACCAAAAACCAAGGGTGGGGGTTGGGGGTGGTGGGGAGCAAAGGAAATTTTCCAAAAATGAGTAGATGTCATGGAGCAAACCCAACTCCGACGAGATTCTTAGCTCGTTATCCCCCATATAAAATACCGCAAAACAAAATATAAAATCAAATGCGGCTAGATGAACTTTAACACTTATCCAGGTCCAGAAAACAAACAATAAACCAAAGAAATTTTCAAGTTGACCCCAAAAAATGAGATCACAGATCCATACCTCAGAATAGCAGAATCTCGAAACCCAGGTCCACTGCACTCTGCAGTGTATTTGAGTATTCAGACCAAAAAATTCAGATAATTTGACAACCAGATCGAGAAAAGAAAAGGCGGGTCAGACTTTAGACACACGCATAAGCAGTGAAAACACAAAAGGCACCTTATACGTCCGACAGAGCTGCTAAGGGGAAATCTCATCCGGACTCTAAGATTAGATTAAATCCAGTTTAAAGAACTGGGGAAGATGATGAAGGAATGGGATAATATGAAAATTATAAAATAAATATAAAAATAATAAAAGAAATTAAAAAGTCCTTATTGACCAAAGACATGGACAGGAAGCTGCTTACCGATAGCCGATTTTGACTTTTTCAAATTTGATTTCTCGTCTTTTTTTTTTTTAATTAATTCGTACCCAATGTCGCCCTTTGACTTGCATTTTGTGACCGTGTGGGAGCAAAAAATGATAAGAAAATGTAGGGGGTATAATATTTTACCTGTCTATATTTTTGTTACTATGCATATTGTTGTAATGTTGCACTGAAGATACTCCATTTTTTTTAACGGTGGAGATACTCTTAGTAAATTGAAAACAATCCAATACCAGATATTGAGTGATATTATATCGTCAGACGCTTATGTGACGTGTCAGATGCTTGAAAGAAGCAGAAAATTTATGAAAATTGAAATTTTTATTTAACAGAAATGGGAACAAAAACATTTGTGCCTTTTGTATTTATGAGTATTTTAAAAGTGCTTTGCACTTTGTATGACAATATATAATGTAATAGACAAAACTTAGAACAATAAAATAATTATGTTTGGATTTCTATAATTGTTGATAGTATTTAAATATTTACTTCTTCAATAAAAAAATTATAATCATTTTTGATTTCTTAAAATATATTGTTTAAACAAATTTCTTATAAAATACTAATTTAAAGAGTTAACAATATGGTAGCTTTGTATTAAATATTGTGATTTTAATCTTGAAATTGAACTAAAATTAGCCACAATAAAAACTAAAGATTAATCTTGAAATTGAATTTAAATAATTCACTAATTGGAATTGAAGAATAATGTGGGATTGGAAGTAAAAATAGAATTTGAAATTAAAAAAAAAAATCAAAAGCGAGTTACAATTTACCATTATGAAATAAAGTTGAAATTAAAATCAACCACAATAAATATCATACTAAAGATTAATACAATATTATAAATAAAATTATTTTAAGGAAAGTTTCACAATATATTATTTTCTTCATAATAATAATTGATTAATAAGAGTGTAATAAATAAAGTGTAATATTTCAGTTTCATAATACTTTAATATATTGAGATTAATTAATCAATAGAGGCAGTAAATGGGGTGTACTAAGAAAGAAAAGGCAAATTGGAAATTAAAAGAAAATGGAAGGGGTAAAGGTGGAATCCAAATATTTTACAAAGATTCCACCTTTTATATATTAGTGATTGTAGTGAGAAGAACTTATTTTAAGTTCGATGGTAGTTTTAACGAATACCACATTTCATTTATGTGTATATGTGTGTATGGATATAAAAACCTAAACCTTAAAAATAAATAATTAGATAATAGAAAAAAAACCTCTCTTTCTTTATGATTTCATTTTCACTTACATTTTATTTGATAAGTTATTTTATTTTTTGATTGCCTTCTTCTTCCTTCATTATTACATACGAAAAGCCGAAAAGTATCGACACCCGAAACCTTTTATTTTGTTTGAAGATAAAAATTTCATCATTTCATCAAACAACTGACCCAGAATGTGCCGCGAGAAAGGGAAAAACTACAAGCCACTAGACTTTGAGCTAACCTTATTTCCTATCTCTGAGAAAACGTAACACAAGTTACAGTTTGTACGAATCAATATATTAAGAGTGTGTGTATATATATATATATATGTCATCATCATCAATTCATCATCAAAGTGGGGTATTGGTGACAATGGCTCTCTTCCAATGAGTTGCTGCACTACGACATTAATCCCAAAACCTATTCTTAGTTGTAACCCTTTTTTTTTGCTTTTTCTTTTCCTTCATTAAGGGGTTGTTTGAAGCTATTTATCGGAATTGAATTATAAAGAGAAATTATAAAGAGGTGAAATGAGTGGTGTAGATTTAATATAAATTTGAAATTTGTGGTTATAGATGAAAAGTAGTCAAATCAGTTGTCAAATCAGTGAAATGTGAGATTATAAAGAGAAATAATAAAGAGGATCAAACACCCCCTAAGTATATGATGTTTGGCTATTTATAACATTTGTAAATATAATAATAATAATCTAAAAAGTAGTTTAATTACCTGTGAAAAAAAGGTAGTTTATAGTTAGTAAAGACAATCGTATTATATATCATCGCCAAAATAATTTTCAGATAAACATTTTAAAGTTGGGAAAATATTTTAAGGGTAAACATACTCTTAGATTGCTCATATTTCATTGGGAAATTTTAAAAAATGTACAAGGTTAATTTTTGGGGAAATGCCTTTTTGCCCACCGGTTGGCACACTCTTATGCCAACCTGCTGATGTGTAACAAACTAACACTGGGGATGGCCGTCTGGAAATGAGAAAACAAATGTTTTTTTTTTATTGGTTGACTACTACAATAATGTATCAAATAGATAATAGGAGACTATTTTCATCAATTTGTTAGGGAAAGAAGTGTAAGCTTTTGAATTGTTTCTTTTATGCAAAAAAAGCTTCTATATTTTTTAACTGATAATAATGAAAAAAAATCAAGTTTACTGTCGTATAGTATTATCTTGGAGAATTCTAAATTTATGAAATTAAATGACAAATAAATTAAATGACAAATATATGTTATTTATATTTTATTAATTTTTGAAATGATACTCCAAAAAATTATCTCTTCTCGAAACTCGCCTCTCTTTTTCAAATCTGTTAAATGACATTTAACTCCCAAATTTGATACTCCTATCAGGACTTCAAATTATTAAAATTTGTGATATTTTTTTGTGAATGAATAAACCTTTAATTTTGAACCCTTTTTTGGGGGAGCAATTCTTTCTACTTTTCATCCTATTTGGACATATGCATGATGTGTTGATCAAGCCAAAAAGAAAAAGAAAAAGAAGATGCCTCTACTATGACGAATTATTGTGAATTACGATGGCTGAATAAAATGAATTCATAGTCCCTTTTTCCATTAGAATCAATGTTCTAATAAACAAAAATTTGCTTAAACTTGAAGTTGGTCTTGCTGTCTAGTCAAACTTTATACTTTTTATGATTTTTTAGTCTATTTATGGTTACAAATTACAATAATAAATCAATTCATGTTTCGTTTGTTCCCATTAGAACCAATGTTCCGATAACAAAAACTTGCTTAAGCTTGAAGTTGATCCGGCTATATAGCCAAACTTTATACTTTTTATTATGCTTTTGGTTTGTTCATAGTTACTAAAACTAGAGACTTTAATTAGTTTGATAGTTTGGCACACTTCACGCTTATTAAACCTTGTGTGGAGTATTCTTTGCTTTGCTTGCAAGTTGTGGACAACTATAGATATATTTGCTACTATATAATTGATTTGTATATTCAAATTCTTTAAAGAACATTAAACAGGACAAACTTATTCTTGTACTTAAAATTTATAAAGATTATTATGTAAAGAGAATAATAAGGAATGGTTGGGAATGGGTTGTTTCTGTTTGGGAGTTGGCTATTGTCTAGCTTTATTAGGTATAATAGATGATAATAACAATAGTAAGGTAAAATAATAATAATTTTGAAATTATTTAATGCGGGGGTCAGACAACACACATGCCTATAGATTAGTAGTTGAGGTAGACAAGTTAACCCCCACTAGAAATTAAAATTTTTAAATTTTTTCGAGACGACTCCCTTAAATATGAAAGGAAAAATTAAATATGTCTTTATGATAATTTTCAAGAACTTTCGAGCATGTGGCAAGCCCATACATTGGCCGTCCAGAGAATTCTTGAAAATTATCATATATTTTTATTGGAGTTGCATCTTTGTCTTGAAATTTAATAAATTTGATTTGATGTACTTAAGGAAAAGTTAAAAACTATACGATTGATAGGATATATCTTTTTTATCCCCAATTCAAGCTGAAATTTAGCATAGAACATCATCTTGTAGACGATAAAACAATCTATAAATTGATTCCCATGGCTTTATCTTGTGGTCTCGGCCGTATGTTCAATTTTCAACTCTATTACTTCAAAAGTTGGCCCCGATTTTTGGTCTCTGACTTTATGAGGCTACATATAGGCGTAATTGTCCTGTTAAATATACATACATATATGTGTGTGTATATATATATATGTATATAGTGTAAAAAGATAAAAAGAAATAGTATAAAACTTTGAGATGAGATATTTCTTTTTGATAGACATTGTTTACTTTTCCTTTATTCACTTTTTATTATGATAAAAAGAACCATTTGCCCTTTTTCATGAATCAGAAGGTAAATTTTTGTTCCAAAAGGAAAAGGGGGAAAAAGGATTATTACAAGTGAGAAAGAGAGGCGTGATGAACGGCTGGGATTTGTCCTTTGACTTGTTGAAAAAGAAAGAGAGTCCATGAAGGGATGAAGGTGCAGGTGAGATAAATAATTGCTTGCAGCATGCTTCAAGCCGAAAACATTAAGAGGAGTGGGAGAAGAATGACTTGACAATATAGTACCCCTTTCACCAAGTTGGATATATTAAAATCAGACCTAATTTATTGTCCACTGTCAATAGATGTACATGAAGCGTCAAACATGATAAATATTTGCTCACCAGTTGAACACTTAATATGTATTGACGGACTATAGGTAGTAAATCAGTCTCGTAACAAAGATGATTTTTTTTTTTCAATCAACTTCAATTGTCATTCATTATGAGAATCAGTATCCAAAGCGGTTACAATAAAAAGTGGGGGTGAAGACACCCAAAGCAAAGAAAGATTACAGCCTAACACCCTCCTAGCAAGGAGAACCCTATTGGCATCCCGTCTAATAGCTTGAAAATAATATGCCTCGAACCTTTGGTAAAGGGAGGTGATCTGCTCCAGGAAAGGACTTTCGGAAGCTTTGGTCTTTGGCTCATGAAGATAAATCAATCTCGTAATAAAGATGATTTGATTTCTAAAACTTTGAAATTAAATTTTTGCAATGTTTTTGAAATGTTATTATAGTTCAATTTTCTCTTAAAATTCTTTAAATTGAACTAACACTTTGAGAAAATCACCCACCAACCAAGAAAGCATTGCTTTTGACATTTTTGAAACTATACACAATTGAGCATTAGTTGGTTATAAACTTGAAACGATTAATTAGCTGTAACTTGATTAGAAAAGGAAAACTAAGATATTACAATATTGGTCATTTTTAAATAAATATCACTTTCAATACCAGATACGCTCTATGTCATTGCAGTGCCAAATCCGTTTATGACACGTCACATCGCTCTCTTGCTAAGAATATGTAAAATTAAAATTGCAATTTGTTTTTTAAAAAACAGAGTAATTTCTTTAGAACAACGAATAAAACGGCTTTTTACATGCCGAAAAGTAGAACCTTTTTGTTTCTTTATTTGTTTTCTAAAGGCTATCAAATCATATCGGGCACATGCAATCACGTCTTTAGTGAACTACCTTTCACGACTTTTGTGGCATGCGATGAAAAGTATATATAATAGACATGCTTGCCCAAAACGTATGACTTTCGTAACATCGCATTCCAATTATTATTATTATAAATAAATATTTTAGATTTATTTTTGTTATTATTCGTAGACGATTTTTATCGTACTTTTTTTTATTTTTTTATTTTTTGGTTTTGGAATCATGAATTTCTTTTCTTTTGTATTATTTTCAGTTGTTCTATTTCCTGTAGTGTCTACAAACTATTTTTGTTTGAAAGTGGAAATAAATTATCTGAAAGTGTGTAGTTGAAATTTTTATAATACAAATGAGTCGTGTCAAATATGTAAACGTAATTGATTTGATTAAATTTTTTTAGTTTTTAGAAATAGAATGAGTTTGTGAACACATAAGTCCTGTTGTAATTGAAACTTGAAAGGTAATTTCCTTGAGTAGAATCTCGAGGAAAAAAATAAAAATAAAAATAGAAAATTAAAAAAAAAAATGGGAAAAAGAAACCGGCGTTAAGAGCCAATTGGCATGCTGCGCCAGCAGACCCTCAATTATGCCGGATACTGCTTAACCGATTCTCCCTGCTGTTTAAGTGGGCCTTATCTAATCAATGGGCCCGTTCTATGGTGGGCTTGTCACCCCAGGTTAACGCACAAGTGCATGAAAATTTGCAGTATTACTGTATTACTCCATCGTAGATACTATGTTTAATAGTAATATAATAATATAAAATAATCATCTTGTTTGTATAAGAGTAATCTACTAATTTAGTTATCAATCTCTGCTAAGGTGACGTTAAGTGATGGTATGGTTTAAGGCTAATGATATTCAGTGGCGGAGTCAGAAATTCAATCTTGCGGGGGCGACTGCCGGCTAGTTTTCTGACATTACGATGGACTTTTGTTCGATAGCTTAGCATAGTAGAAAAATGTTATTAATACTTAATAGGGAGAAAAAATCATATATCGTATATCTATTTTCTTCGACTTGTTGAGTAAATATAAAAATAGGGATGAATTCAGCCCTTCCCAATTAGAAAAAAGTTTTCAAAATTTTATGTAAGAAGACAAAGGATTTATAGATTAACTTACTCAAACCATAATTTTTTTTCTAATTATAGCATAAACTGTTAAACTTTTAATTAACTTGAAATGCGTAAAAATATAAATATGGTATTGAGACTTCAACTTTATATCAAAGATATAAGTTTCATTGTTATCGTTCATACTAGTTCTAAATTTAAGCAGTTTAAATATATAAATAGCACTTACAACTCAAATCTAAATTCGAGTGATATGAACTTAAATGTAAAAATAAAAATTTGGATATTAAATTTATCATTCAATTAGATAAAGTGAATTAACATATATTAAGGATATTGATTGTTACGTCTTAAATAGAGAAAATGAAAGTGGATTAATTATATTTTGCATAGATTAATATGAAATATCATATGATGACTATTGACCATATATAAATAATTTGAAAGATTAGTGAATCTATATATAAAATGCTCTATATATAAATGCAAATTAATATCATAATATGTCAAATTATTACTAATTTTAAAAGAAAATGTTTGATTTTTTTTTTAATTTGAGAAATTTTAATTAGTACTTATTTTAGTTTCAAGGTATATTAAGCATTGAAGAATCCTTTTTAAATTTACATACACATATAAATATAATTACAGTATGTATTTAAACTGTGCAAATATATATAAAGTATAAACATGTGTAAAAAATCTATAATTAATAGAAACGAAGAAAATACATTTTATGTTTGCAAAAAAAAAAAAAGAAAATACATTTTATTAATCTAGTCAACACATAATTAGCCAGAGTTTAACTTAAAGATTAAAAGCAAGTGAACATATGCTTTTTCCAATGAGTTCTGAACACCCCATTTCTCCTGTGTCTTTGTCCCCATTTTGGGGCTCAACCAAAGTGTACTATTTTTCTATTGAGACTGAAAAAGCGTGTGAATACTTCTTTTTATTGCAATACGCGTGAACCCATTTTTCCTGTCTTCATCTTCTACATCTAACATCTCCGGCCAAGGTCGATCAGCCCAAAAAGCTCCATTGTCACAAGGAGGAAAAAGAATCAAAGTTCATTGCAGTGTTCTTCTTCTGCCCTAACTCTAAAATCGGCCGCAATCGTCTCAAGCAAAGCTTTAACTGCTGCAATTTTTAGGGAAATTTTTTCAACTTCAGAAATTGTTGCAGGGGCGAGTACTGGTCCGGCGACTGATTTTGCAGGGGCGATCGCCCCCCCCCTCGTCGCTCCGCCACTGATGATATCACATGATTCACATCAATAATATGCTTGGTTGATATTTTATTTCATATTTTCATTGCTCTGATAAATTCTACAAAATGCCATGTGAGCAACACAAAGATAATAACTTGATTGACAAATAACTATAAGACGACTTCTACCACTTCAAAGCCTAATAAAAGTGTGGTCAACTTATGCACGTGAGAAAATTTAGACCCCAAAATTATGATGCAAATAATTTATATTTGAATAAAAATAGTTCATCAGAAAGTTTATCAAGTCGAAAGTCCGATGCAACTCTCATATCTCAATTCTAAGTTTTCTACTAAGAGTTATACATGTTTGAAAACAAGCTGCCAAAATAAGAATTGCGGGCACAAAAATTTTCATTGAGGCTGCAATCGGAGCTGATCCCACAACTTCAGAGAGCATTTAAAAGTTGCGGCACAAACCTACCAACAAGCAGCTGCATTGATTATTTGCTTAGATATAGGCGCATTTATATACGGCCGCATGGTTTTTTATTTTTTTATTCTTTAAATGAATAATACAAACATCATTGGGCCGGGCTGGAAACCTATGGGCCGCGCGTGTGAAGGTCAGTTGCTGGATTTTTTCCCCCGAATTGCCCCTTTCTTTTACTTTTTTCCCATTTTTAATTGTCTCGTAAATTATTTCTACGTTTCCTATTCGACCTAGGACTAGGATTTTCCATATAATTTTGATAGAAGATTTTGTTTGGAAAAGAAAATGAAGACTCTACTTTTATTCGTTTTGGGAATTTTGTAGAGAATTTTAATTCTCATTTCTAATTTCTTGTATTGTTCAAGTGATTATACAAGTATTTCAAGAATTGTTGCCCAAATTCTTGTGGTGTGATTATGATTTGTGGTTCGTTGACTAATTTCTCGCGGTGAGATGTTTGTTTTTCTTGTAATGAAATCACACTTCTGCGATCGTGTTAAACTTTTATTTTATCTTAAATTTCAATTCTAAAATAAATAACGCGTATTTTAATTTTAGTTTAATGAAATAGAAACACAGAATTTTGAATAGAACAGCAGGCGAAACACATGCACTCGACTATGGATGGAACCCATACATAAATTTCTAAATTTGATCGAATAATATGGAGATAATTTTAAATGTATGATTATTATTATTATTAAGCACTAAATTAACTCATCTTCTCTCCACACCCTCCAGTCCAACTCCCATCTCCGCTATCTCGGTCACTATCCACAACCTGATACCGTCATCCCCTTCCCAGGTGCAAAAAGTAAAATGGAAAGAAAGGAGAAGAGGAATTTGAAACCCCAACGATAACAACAACAGAGGATACTCTGTTCTAATTCAAGAAACCTGAAGGTTGTGGATTGGGCTGCCATGAGAACAGAATGAGACTTTGTTTAAAAGTATAAAATTGGGCTTGTAATTGTGGATTAGTGGGTCAAGCCGATCGTGTAGAAAATAATTAGTAGCTAATACAATTGCATGGTCCACATATTTTCCAGTTAGCAGTAGTGGTTCCACCTGGGGAATATCATCAATTTTTTGGCATCTCTAATCTCATCTATTAAAGAGAATTCAACTCATGTTCAGAGCATTAACCATGGAGTTTCATTGATTCATCATTCATCTGAGACAGACGTGTTAGTAGAGCATTCCCTCTGAAACATTAATTTCCAATTTTAAAGTGCAACCAATTAAGCTTCTTTTTTAAACTTGTCAAAGCCTCGTAGCCTCTTGAGGCCTCGAGAAACAAATATTGATGGGGGTGGCTACTGGCTATTGAAATTGCTGCTACAAGACTGCTATTGAAGTCATGTACTTGTGATATTGTGTCTAAAAACTTTAAACATTATATGTGTACCAAAGGAAATCATGCATTTTCTTGTTTGTAAATAATTACTTGTCATTTTCTGAAATATCAGTTCCTCTTCTCTTATAATATTTTTCAGCAACTTGTATGATGATATATTATCCCTCGTGGTAGCCAAGATTTGTCTTGGATTTTACCCTTAGATAAACCAATGCAAACAAGAGCTTCACTATGTTTTCATGAAAACTTTAACAGGTATATATATTTCTGTTTCGGAATTTGATTAATTAGACCAACAGATTATAATGGCACAAGGCCAAAGTTCCGTGTTGTTGTATGCTTGAAAGAGAGGAGAAAGTGGTAATGGAGCCTTTCTCATTTGCTTTAGAATGCAAGAAATTCTCTAGTAACCAAACAACCTGGAGGCTAGACGATACAAGTTTGTGGCCGAAAATGAGGATTCCACTCTTTCCTCTCTTTTTCTTACTTATATATCTGGCTTTTGGTGGGCATTCCAGTTTATTTCAGTATTATTTGATACATATTTGTCAGCATGTATGTCCGTGTTTCTATTTGGAGCAGAGACAACTTGTTCAAAGAGATGTTGCAGGAACCTGATTCTGAAGAGAAAAAGCACCCGTGACCACGAGACACTTGAGGTTTTGCAACAAGCTTTTTGGGTAAGTGGTTGAGACCTCTGTTCTGATAGAAGAAAGTTCTATCCTTTTTCCCAGCTAATTAAGATTTGTCTTGATGACAGTGTAGACATTGGATGAACTAACACTTGAAGAAGCAGACACTGCTGAGCAGGGCTACAAGTTAAGTGGCGATACTTCTTTGTATGGTTCATTCTGCTTCGCCCACCTAAGAACGATCGGAAGTCCTGTTTACGATTTTATATTTATGGTGTTAATGCAGATTCTAGAGGCCGAGATGGTGGACGGAGCGGAGTCCATATCTCAGTCCTCATCCTCCAAGTGTTTCATGAATTAATCACTAACTCCCTCCAGCATCTTTTGGTGACACTGAATCTCCTACTTTGTGGATCAGGTGAAGGAGAGATTTATTTTTCTTTATAGACGAGAATAGATACAAGAATCAACGTATGTCGTCCCTAAATATATTTCAGATGCAAGTCCAAGGCAAAGAGGGTTGAAAACGCAGTGCCCAAAATGAAGCAAATGCAAAGCCATATCTTACACCCCTGGATCCACTCTTGGGCTGGAGCTTCCTCCATCTGTTCAACATGGAGAATCTGATCAATTCCGTCTTCGACTTGAGCCATCCGAGAATGCAAAAGGAAGGAAAATGCAATTGAATAGAAAGGTTTAATTTTCACATGTGGAGGAAGATGTAAGGTGAGGTTGCCGGAGATATGGATATGATTATAGTCTAGAGATTTACAACTGGGAGTGCTCGAACCCATGACTTTCTGCTCAAATACTTTCTAGTCATTTTCGTGCAAAGAAAAAGCTACTTGGCTTTCCGGTCTCTCTCTCTCTAGCGGCAGTTCTGCGTGTGACAAATTGATATGCTAGGGATTTCAAAAGCCTCTTGTTGGTAATTTCAAAAGCACAAGGGGCCTCATCAGATTCAACAGGGAAAAAAAAAATATATATATATATATATATAAAGTTTTCAGCTTGAAAAAACTGGTCAGTAGGTATGTGATATTATTATTATTTTTTAAAATGTTTATTTTATTTTCTTCTATTTCCAGCCCTATATTTTTTTTTATTTGGTTTGTATTTTGGGTGTATGTTTGGATTATGTGTTTCGATGATTGTCTTGATTTAGTTCATATGATAATATATCCTTGATTGATAAGTTTACAAATTAATTAGTTATTATATTCAATTAAAATAATATTTGTACACTTTTACCCTCTCAATTACCATTTTTCAGTGACTAATAATTACTACATATTCTTTGAGTTTTTGATTAGTAATCGAAATTGCACTTAATTCTCTTAAATCATATGATGATAAGGAGCTGGTTATTTACCATTGTACCTTATTAATTTGTTTTGGTGATTAAGGGGTTGTTTAATTACTAACAGGTGACTTACAATTAAATTAAACTGTGAAAACTTTAAAACATCAAAAGTTAATTACATTAGAATAAAGATGATATACATATAAAACTAGGAGGTGAGCATTTCTTCCACTTACACCATTTTAGTGTAAAAATATCCTCCAGCAGTGCACAGGACCAATTCCTTGGATCAAAATGGTTACGTGAAAAATGGAATGCCGAAATAAGTTTTCCACTGTATTGGGTTAGGTTGGAATTTAGGGTTCGATTTGGATTACGCTTACCAATCGAATTACATCTTGGATATTCTTAGTGGGTTGGATTCAATTGAATCCAACCTTACACAAAATTGTGTCATTTTCGTGAAAAGTCACATAACGATTTTTTTTTAACATTAATCTATATAAGTGCCTTTTTTAATAGTTAAACAAATGTGTCTTTTTAATTTCTTTATTTGACTTTTTTAGAGCTCATTTATAAGACTTTTTAAGTAAATGTGACCCTTTTTAATTAAAGTAACACAAATTAAATTAATGTAATCTATACTTAATTTAATTAAAAACTATGTAATTAAATTAATAACTAACCCCCACACCACATGTATATAACTAACGTCGTCTAATCTATTTATTTATAATATTAACTAAACAGTGGGTTAATTTTTCTCGTCTAAAAATGGCATTCTAAGGGAATTGGAATCTGATATCTTGATGATGTCACGCTGATATCTCATTTATTTTTCTATTTTTATTTTCGTTCATTCTAATAATAATCTATATATTTATAATAGTAACTAAGTGGTGTGAATTTTTCCCAGCCTGAAACTGGTATCGTAAGGGAATTAGAAATCTGATGTCATGATGATATCAAGTCGATATCTCATTTATTTTTCTATTTTTATTTTCGTTCACCCTAATGATAATCTATATATTTATAATCAGAATTTTGTTTATTACATCTGTTAATTTTGCATAATAATTTTTAATCACCTTTCAGTTGTTGAAGCGGATCTTTTGACATTTAGAGATACTTTAGATTTCGATTAACTAAGTAAGTGTATCAATCAAATTCTTAATTATCTCATTCCTTGCGTTTAACTGGGTAAGTGCGGCAATCAAATTCGCAATTATATCTTTCCTTTTATATTTGCATAATCAAAGTAACCTTTAGATCGCCTAATCGGGTAAGTATATAAACAGTTCTATATAGATATATTAATATATTACACATATATATTTGCCGGCAATTGTTTGTTAAAATATATTTGTCAAATCTGCAAGCATACGGGACGAACAAGTAATATAATGGACAATGAGTCGGGGTTATCGTTCCGACGAGGAAAGATTCAAGTTTTGAATGCTCAACTCATGCTCTAATTGAAACAACTGAAATTTGTAGTTTATTTTTGAAAGCAAATACGTCAGTAAAAGTAAAAATTAAGTAAGTTAAGAATAATAAATTATTTTTGAAAATTTTCTTCAAGATTTATGTGAAGTTGGGACTCATAACTTCACCACCATTGATTCCCTTAACTACTCATTCATTGATTCAACAAAAATCAATCATACTTAACGATCGAGTCTCACGTAATTAATTAATTACACCTCTCGAAGCTAGTAAATTCTACTAAAGTAGGCCCCCTCACCTATCTCTAAGTGAGCGTGTTTATAACTCTCTTAAGTGCATTAATAACAAGAAACTCATGCAAATATCCCCGAAGTTTAATTTACGTGATCGTACTAATTACAAATAAATCTCTTTGTCTTGTCTAAATTAATGTTCTTTATCGTCTATTCTAATTCATACATTCCTTTCTCGAGTTCAACACAAACCAATAAACATCCACACACCGAGCTCTAATAGGTGAAAATAATTCAAAGCAACGGCAAAGAGTTGACTAGAAATAAATCTAACAAGTCGAAAAAACAAATATGCAACTAGGGTTCACAATGGGGTTACATTATTCGTCCCAAGAAAAGATGTTCATCTACTCATGGAATTGATAAAATTACATATACAAGAGTAAGAATACATCACTGGGTTTTGATGACTAACACTGGGGAAAAGATTATTACACTAATATTCTTCAACCCAAAACTTTTTGTCAAAAACCGAACTAAACTTTTACATAAAATCTCAAAAGAACCAAGTATTTCAACGTATAAGCAAATGTACATGTGTCATCCTATTGAAAACTCGTCTAGACATATTTATAAGAGACTTACGAGTCCTAAAAAGTACATGCACCGATAAAACTCAGAAAACATGCACTAATATATTTGATTAAGAAGTACATGCAGATGAAAAAATAAAGAAATGAAACAAATAAAAAATCTTTCTTGAATTTTATTTTTAAAAAGAAGAATATAAGAATAAACAACTAAGGAATGTCACTACCTTACAAACAGAGTAAGATCAAGCAAGTAAAAAACAGAGTATTTTACCCAATAACCAAACAAACGGCAAAAAATGTAGAGCCTTAAAATCAGAGGACTTGAACAAAAAGCTCCACCAGAAAGTCTTCAATTGATTTCAATTTAGAAGGGCAGGAATCAAAGAAGCTTTATCTAAAAAATTTCTCGAAGTGAATTAAATTTTATAAAAACCCCAAAAGAGGGAAGCAAAATTTTTTTGGTATGACACACCGTTATCGGTAAAAATGAGTGCTCAAGCCGGACGCGATGCAATTTAGGGGTTTATGCAATCCAATTTAAATGATGCAACAGTACCTAATGGGATTTTGGTGGGTTTACAAACAACAAAGAAGGGAAAAAGACGATGTCTGCTGCGAGAATTAGAAGCGAAAGGGACGATGCGTGCTGCGAGAATTCTAACACTCAGAGTTGTCAGGACTCAACAATAACCACTTACAACAATGAATAAATGGTGGAAAATCGTATTTAGATTTCGATAGCCCCCAGCAATGATGCACACAGATGGCGGAGATGAAGAACACAGAATACTTGGAAAGGTAGGCTTTCAAAGTCAAGAGAACACAACTACACACAGAGACTATTGGAATGGCTGACCATGGAGGAGGAGAAAACGGAAAACAAAGCCCAAACCTCGTCGTTTTGGCCGGAATTTTGACCAGACTAATTAGATTTTGACCCATTCATTCTTTTATATATTTAGGATTAGGATTAGGATTTTGACCAGGATTTTTAAAATTACGAAGTGTTTAGCAACTAGTAAGTTACTTTTAAAATTAATCCATGACTTCCATAATTGACTGCATGTGGGTTTTACTTCATTAAATTAAAATAGGTGTCATATTATTTTGGTGTTGAAGTTAAAAAAAAATAGAAAAGTGACAGCTATTTGTCAATCGAGTTATTGTTGTTGTTTCTCATACAACATTTTATATGTAGGATTTGATCTGACAACGGAAATGTCAAATAGAATATCAATCAAGCATATTATTGATGGCATTACATCACTTATTCGAACAATAACTAGCGCCGCTTGTTAGAACCACAACATATTCACATAATAATAAGTAATAATTAATGAAAAAATAATGAGAACCGACACCATACTAAATTAATATTGGTAATTTGATCAATTTTAAATTTTATATCATTGTTTCTTGAGAGATGGGAAAACTAAGTTAATTATTAACGCTAATGAGGAAAATCATTTTATAGAAATATATGATGAGGTTATAAATAGCGTGGATTAAATATCTTCAAAATCTTTTTACCAAACATAACATTGTTTCATGCTAGACTGGACAAGTCAAATTAAATAATAATAATAATAATAATAATAATAATAATAATAATAATAATAATAATAATAATAATAATAATAATAATAATAATAATAATAATAATAATAATAATAAAAAAGACGACCAATTTAAATTTTACTAGTTTTATGTACCCGTGCGATGCACGAGAAGTATATATTTTCAAAAATAAATAAATTATATTAATAAAATAGTCAAAACTCAATTATCCAACAAGTATAAAGTATGCATACTCTAATGAGACTGTATTTTATAGGAGACATCATATTAATACCAACATAATAAAAGATAATTTTTTCAATGTCCTTTCTTTTTCTTTTTTTTTTCTTAAAAGGGTAATTCTCTTAGTTTCAGTCACTATAAATTGTGTTAAATTTCTTTATATACATGTAAAATAAACAAATATAAACATATTATTGTGTAAATGCACATACGATAAAAACATATATTGCAAGGTAAATAATACCTACCACATAAGTAAGTAACACCACATATATAAATAGTAAGCACTGGTGTGATATTCATTAAGGATTCTGCCTCTGTGGCATTTATCCAATTATTATAATTGTAAAATGAAATAGTAAAAGAAATATTATTACAGGTAAAACATACTTTTTGTTCATGATTTCAACACATCGTTAGCACTAAACTGTAATTTCAATTACTTCATATCGTCTTACAATTTCCTTTTTCTCCTTTTGTAGCTTCATTATTGTGTAATCAATTATTGCTAAATCTTACTTATTCTTGACGAAACTAATTTCCATTTCTAGCTCAACAAAGAATATTCATAGCATATAAAAAATTAATTGTGTTCTGCGTTATGCACGTATGATATTATTATGTAAAAAATGAACTGCATTCTCGTCAAAATGTAATTCATTATATTAAAAAAATCAAAACCTTTGCGGTTGATAAATAAAAAAAATAAAAAAGCCCAGCTTAATACGATTGCTCCGTACATCCAGATTAGACACGTAACACATATTTTTCTTGTGCCCAAAAGAGAGCAATTTTATTATTATTAATTAATAGTCGTTGCAACTGAGTACAAAAAAAGGAGAGGAAGGGGGCACAAACTGGAGCCCGAAACAGACACCATGAGACTAAAAACATAAAGCTTAAAAAAAATCCATAAAACTAAACTACACCTTGTTATGAAACAAACTACACCATGACATAAAACAAAAGCCAGAATGAAGATTAAGCACTCCAAAGCACTTGCACCAAGAGACCCATATACCATGCATCCAAGATCCTTGGAGACAAAGCAAACTATTTCAACACAAAGACAAATCAGAGAGCAAGATTGTCGGAGACTGAGTCGTCCCCCAATCCTGTAAGCAGAATACTTGCTGGGGCATCTCTCCTACTTATGAGCCCAGCTTTTAATCATCATAGAACGCACGAAGAAGCTAAGATTAATTTTTCTAGCAGGACCAATGCAAAATCAATAGTCCCAAACAGAATCATGCATTGTCTAACATCAGCCAAATTTACATATAAAGATAAACTTTCATCTTTCATCCTCATTTTTCTAGTTAAGAAACTCATAATACTCCGACCATATCACTGAATGAAATGAAAATAGAAGACCCCTCTAATCACGAAATACACCTGCCATATGTATACTTACGAGTTTCTAGCATATCAAAAGTTTAACAATTATCGTAGTTATGCAATGAAGCTGATTTGCAATTCCTATCCCCACACTTCTTAAAAATGCTTTTCCAAAAACTTCAAGCTGAAAAGGATTTATATTGGACATAGACTTCTAAGCCTCTGTAAAACACTCTGAGGGAGCGCATAATTCAAGAAAGTTCCATTGTCGTCGCATTAGCAAGCGAATTCTCTTTACAGTAGCAAATTGTCCTATGTGGCAAATTAGTTTATGACTGTCATAACAAAGAAAACTATAAATTCCTAGAAAAGAAAAGACAATGTAAACATTTCCATGTTCATATTACCTAAAAGTCTGGGTGCTATCTTCCCAGAAAATTTTGGATCACCTTTGTTCACTCTCAAGACACTACCCACTAAATCATCACAAATTTTCCAAAAAAATTAAAAGGAAAATACACACATAGGCTACCAAAAGTCCAAACCCAAAATATTGAACCAATGATTATTATACTCGTCAAAACTCATACTTAAAATAGGAAAAGAATGGAAAAGAAGAGGCATAAAATCAAAAATGATTGTTGACTTACAAAATTATTAATGCTTTCATTGCTGCAAACCTAATCTAGCTTTTTAAACCTTTGGCCATAGATGAACACACAAGGGATAAAGAAAAATATATCAACCAAGAATGAAAAGAAAATAAGTCATCCCAGAGTATTAGTTGGGGTAAGAAATAGGAAAAGAAGATTGCAATGATACATTCAACTGGATAAGAACAATAATAGTAAATTCAAAACCGGGAAATAAAAATGAAAAGCTTTATCTCAACATGCAACTGGCCGTTTATATTGCTTCTTACAGGCTGTCCCCAAATTTGAAACACCAAAGGCATTTTTATCAACTTCTTAGGCTCCAAATTGCAATTTCATTCAAATCAAAACCTTTTCTGAAACAAAACATGTGGAAACCATTATTTAAATAAGCATAATGAAATGTTAACAACTATTATTTAAATGCATGGATTCGCAAGAGTTAAACTTAACATCTATATAAAAGGAAGAGCATAAAGTGCAATGATTTGCTGCAGCAAACTTAACATCTATACACCAAACAACAAAAAGGAAAACAATGTTTTGTATATTATATAACAGTAATGGTACCAACGGCCATATTAGCTTACCTAGGCGTTTGACCGAATAAATCTAATACCCTTCCCTGGATATGTTTTGGCACAACCGAAACAACAAAGCTCGACCAGTCGACTTGATCTATCCTCTACTACCAGTCTACCAGCTTTGTCCCTCCACCCATCTCGCCTCTGCCTCAAAAGCTCAAAACCCTTCCTAAGCATTGTAACTCTACCCATCCAGAGCGCCCCGAAAAAACAAACTCGAAGAAGAATATTTTGTAAAAAAGAAAAAGAAAAAGGAAATTACCACCTGAATCAGAACATCAAACTGCCACAAAAATAAGAAGAAGACGATAGAGAGGGTGGAATTCGTAAATTGGCTGAAGAAACGAAGAGTACATGAGAAGATAAAAGGGCTAATTTTGATATATTTTTCTTTATTTGTTTGCATTCCGAAGGAGTGTAGTCTTCTTGTGCAAGCTGTACACGAATTCCAGCGTAGTTAATACTCATCCGTTAAAAATAAAAATAAAAATGAGAAAAAAAAAAAAAAAGAAAAGTAATCAGCTGAGTTTTGGGGGGGAAGAACTGGGGTGGTCCTGCTGAAAACTCAACTGCTTTAGTAGTTAATATAGATTCATTATATTGTCATGTCTCATACAAAAAATGTAGCTAATGTTTTTCGCCTTTGTTCCACCCAAAACTGTGAAAATGCAATCAAGTGTTAACAAGACATGTTAAATAGTTCGTCATATTTTAGAAGATTGACAACGACACCGGCCATTATTAAATTTTTGACGCATTACAGCCATCCATTCACTATAATCTATTGTCATGCACATATTTAGAATTGTTATCTAAAGAGAAATAAAATAAGACTTCAATTGTAAATAAAAGGAGGTTGATTTTTTGAAAAGGAAAATAAAATTTCACCTAATAGGATTGATGGGAGTATATTTGCACTTATTCTAGCCTTTAAAACTAAACTTCTACCATTTGTGGTTTTTGTTTATTTTAAATTTGAACCTGATCCTAAGAAATTGGTGAATAAAACGGAAAGGATGAAGGTGGACATCATAGTTGGAGGACAAAAGTTGACCCCATACCCCTACGATAATGAACTCTAAGGGCCTGTCATGCAATTTTATATTTGATGGTTTGCTTGCTCAGGGAATCTTGGAATTGGTTTTGAAGGCCCAATTAAGTTATCAATCATAGGCCGAATTAGGTTGGACATGGCTTTGAAGGCCCAATTGTGTTATCATTCATGCATGGGGTTTTGTGTGAATCTAAAGAGCTTGGGAGAGGGTTATGCACATGACTAAATGGGGATGATAAATTGATTAGTCCGATCTAGCACTATATGGTACCATAACGATACATGTCATATGAGAAAGCACAACTATACCACATAGTCGTATGATACCATATGTTATCATACATCTGGTGTTGAATTATTTTCAATAAATTGACTATTAAAAATGTCAACACTTGTTTGTCTATGTCGGGTATGTGTTGCACAAGCACGGATGTCAAAATGTTCCTAGTGTAGTACGATCATAGACAAAGGGCCGGTTTCACATATATGTGTGTGTTTTAAGTGCTAAGGCGTAAGCACTCGACCCTCTAGACCTACTTCCTTGTAATCAATTATTTCTCTTCGGGTCTTGGGAAAAAAATTTGGAGCAACAACCACTAGTCTTGATAGTGTGATCAAGACTGCTCCTAGTCTTGATACTTTCAGATTCAGTATTGTCCGTTTGATCTACGTCTTTGAAACTCTTTGATGGGTGAAATTCTTTTGATTTCTTTGCTTTGCTCCCATAGCTCTGTGTACAGTCCTAGTACTATAACCACAGCCCCTATCACACTATATATATATATATAGAGCAAATATCATTAGCATAAAACGAAAGGGGAGAAGAAAAGAAGACAGATTTTTTATATCTTTCTTTTTGGATAGAATTAAAAATTAAGGAGATGAAAATGTACCTTCCTAACTGTAATTTTCATTAAGAAATAACAATCCTGCAAGTGCGACGAGTACAAGTAAGAGGGGGTTAAAAACAGGCACAAATAATGGCCCTCCCATCTGAACACACCAGATGATCATGTCAACCCACATTAGTCTAGAATTGATGATTCCCTACACATATAAAAATAGAAACTAAACTATAAAATCGTTGATTGGAAGAACTACTCGTTACATAACGAAAGCGAATATTTATAACATGAATGTCAAAATAATAAGGATCCTTTAGCAAATACAACATTGTAGTGCATGATGTTGTAGATTGATCACACACACATCCTTCCACCGATTCATATGTCAATACCTTTGATATTCTATACTATCATCTAATCTATCTAGAGATCAAACCAGATATAAAATATAATGTGTACCAAAAGTCAATAGAAGACTACTACATATCATATATGCCACCGTAAGGAGTCTAAGATTCCATCCCAACTTCCATTTGTTCCAGTCCCTTTCCATGGACAGAGTATATATAAATGCTTGTACAGACCCCATTACTAATATAAATAGAGTGCTTGAGTAATGACATGGGTATATCTTGCGCATCTTGACCTGCTCTCAACACAATAAAAATGTTCTTAGTTTTATGACATTATTTGGTTGTGTAGAAGAGTTTCTTAAGATGAGTGTCATCTTAAACTATATCTAAACGGGCTCATAATCCTCAAAAATAAGAAATAAAGGAATGATGAAAGTATAAAATTTGCAAGGTTCGCCCGAATTATCAAAGCCAATGCGATAATGACACAACAAACAATTACCAATAACGGACCCAAGATCTTATGGACGGTTTTCTTGGATGCGGCCACGTGTCCAACTTGAAGTTTGCTTCTATTCAAAAGGTCAAAATGAGTTGACCAAACATTAATTCCCATATATAAAAATGCAGGAGAGAAAAACTTTAGGATAATCATTCTAGTTTCACTCTAGAAGAATATGATATAGAACTGGATTGACCAGACAGCTCAACCATCATACCACAGTACGCCACTCGTGGTCAGAAGAGAGCCCGGAGCAAACTCAATAAAAGAATGTCCTCTACCCCCCTTCTTTCTGCTCTCAAAGAAACTAGCGGAACTGGGTGGGGTGAGCCATCATTCACCAGGTCTTTGAGTGCCCGTCGTACCACATCGTTGGTGCGCTCGGCCTGGTCTACCAGTCTTAGTGGCTCTACATCCGGTCGTGCATGGTGCCTAGCAGCGTTTCCACCACATTTGCTTTCCCAACATTGGTGTTTAACCCCAATTTCTCAATCCTACATAATAATTTTTTTAATTACTTTTATTTTTATATATGATAAGGAAAATTACCCTATACGTTATCAATGACATCAAAGGCAACAAATTAACTATTGTACCTAAAGAGTATTGCGAAGATAAATGTCATGGCATGAACGATATTTGTCATAACTACAATAAACCTGGCACAGTGGCAGAGGTTATAAGCTTCCCGTGTACATATTTTGTGCTATTGATCCTCAATGATTCAATTGAAAAAATCAAAACAGAGATTACAATGATAAGTATGATTGTAGAGTAGATAACAAAATTATGTATTGATAATTATATTCATATCACACTTTTTTTTTAACTATTAGAGTACAATTCAAACAACTAATACACTGGGAGACGGGGAGTTACTCTACACCTAAGTTAATTTATTATTTATAAAATTACTATTATATATTATCCTTACAAGTAACCAACACACTAACAAAAAGATATAAAACTATAATATCGCGTGTTACAATATTTATACAATTCAAAATGTAACAACGTATTCTGAAGTTCAAAAAATTGTGCCGTCACTTGTTCTGCCCTGGGACCTGCTAAAAATTGGGCCAGCAGTTTAGCAACCAGTTTATTTTTTTCATCATTAAGATTTTTATTTATTTCCGATTTTTTTAATAAGATGGGTGATAGCTCAAATGGTAAAAACACTCTTTACGAGAATATAGTCGTATAATGTATATGTCTATTGTTTGCTATCCCTTGTTAGTTCATGTTAAACTTCTCAACGAGATGTTCCATTCGACACTCATATTACATATTATATGTAAGATGCAGCACTAATCGGATATCATTTTTTCCTATCCTAATCTATCATTTGTTTTCTTTCATCAATCACTTCTTAAGAATATATAGTTTAATATCAAACTTTATTCGTGCTATAAATAAATTATGAAATATAAATTCATCGTTGTTATCATGAAAAACTAGCGTGTTTAAACGTTCATCGAATATTTTGCAATTCTTAAAGTAGCTATTCATAATCATATTTAGTTATAATGTTTTGAAAAAATTATTATAATAAGACGTCTAAGATCATGCGCAATGGAGGTGTTAAATTAAAATTTAGTTGTATGTGTTAGTTAACAATTTAAAAATATAACTACAATGGAGGTGATAACAAAATTGTCAAACAAATCCCATTCTCGTCAAAAAAAAAAAAAAATGTCAAACGGAATCTTTTTAGCACCATGTTAATTTTCTTGTTAAAATTAACAACTATTTTAACAACCAAATGTGGGCATGTGGCCTTCTTTCATTAACTTGTTTAGTTATTGTCGACTACTGAATTTTTGGGAAATAAAATATAAAAAATGACTAATAACTTTTGTTAGTAATTAAATTTAACACTTCATTTTAGCATCTCCAATGTATCAATAATTGATAGTTAGATTTCAAATGCCTACATTTCATTTAACAATCACTTAAAGTCTACTTTTTTACTTTTGTGGCAAACTAAATTTAACATCTCCATTGTGGATGTTTGCATATTAACTAGTAGAGCTAGGCACAAATTTTAAGATTAATTTTCAAATGTTGAATCCACGTTCTGGTATATGTTTAACTACACTCAATCAGTATTAACACGACAACAAATTAACACATATTGAGTGATATTAAATATGTATATTCATATGTTTTACTTGGTGAGATATATTCTCACGGCTAAAGAATATTATTATGGCAGCACAATGATGTTAAAATGTAAAATTTGAGGACGTCAAACTAAAGTTTTGTTAAATTAAATTTTATATACCATTGAGCATATATTACTAAAATAATAATAATAATAATAATTCTAACATTTGGACAAAAATAGTGATCATGCACCATGTAATCGACTCAATATTTGTTCAACCCAAACATATTATCATTAACATTATTATTTTCAAACGTGAAAGAAAATCCGAAAACCAGCAGCATTAGTCCTTACCTTCTTTTCATTATGTAATAAAGATTTATAAAACTTTGAATGGGTTGTTTGACTAATTATTTGTCAACCAACGTTTGAAAAGCAAACATTATCGTTGAAAACGCGTCAACAACGTGGCCAAAATATCTAACAATCAAAAAATTAAAAAATGATTAAAATAGAAATAGGCAATTTACCGAACGCAGTATTATCAACTTGTTGACATTCAATAAAGAAGCAGGCCAAGATGTTTATAGTCTAGTGACATTCATACTGGTTGTTTATCCCTTTGATTAAGGGTTCGATTCCTCTCCTCTACAATCTCTTTATAATGTCAAAAAATAAAATAAAAAAAATGAGGAATTAAGATATATGAGTAATAAATAGTATAACTGACACATGAAAATAGGTGCATGTCAAAAATATTTTAGTATTGGATAGCCAACAGATTTTTTTAATATTATTGTAATAGACGACAAAACCTTCATTATCCATGATTTTCGACCTCAACTCATTATAATCAACTACCTTGTGCATTGTTGAGATTATTTCCTCAAAATGGGAAAAACATAAGGACTTCAATTGCAAATAAAATGATGTCGACAAATGGAAACGCTACTGACGGAATTTTTTCTCTCTTAATAGTATTTTTCATTGTTCTAACTCGACTACAATATTTTTCAAGCCATGACTAGAGCAGGATGCCACATTTTTTTTTTCAATTTATTTATATGTAGAAACCACATGGGTTATAACAGAGCAAGACGCCAATTAGACAAGTTTAATAGCTAGGATACACAGACAAAAGGCTAGTTTCACATGTATGTTTTATGTGTTAGGCTCAATCTCTTGACTCTCTAGATCTACTTCGTCGTCATCAATCACTTCCCTCGGGGGTCTTAGGAAGATAATTTGGAGCACCAACCATTACGTTACTACTTTGATCAAGATTGTGTATAGTACTCTCGATACTTTCTAATCTAGTATTGTCCGTTTGATTTGCCTCTTTGAAACTTTCTGATGACATCACTTGTGAAATTCATCTGATTTCTTTGCTTTTCCCCTACAGCACCGTGTACAGATCTAGTACTAAAACCACAGCCCCTATCGCACTTTATAGCAAATGTTAGCATAAATTTGAGAAAACATACCAAATTGGATACATTTTAACTTTGTTTTTAAGTTTGGAAAAATTAAAGGGACATCAAAGCGTACCTTCCCAAGTGTAGTTTCTCGTTAAGAAATAATGATCCTACAAGCGTGACAAATACTAGCACCAAGGGATTAAAAACAGCCACAAACAATGGCCCTCTCAGTCGAACACAGCACGTGTATTGACGCTATTGCTAATAAGTATCAAAATTCAGACAAAATCACATAAAGTTCTATCAGTAATTGTCTCATCTATCTAGAGATCGAACAAAATATAACAATAAATATTGTACTAAAGTCAAGAAGACAAGTACAACATACCATATATGCTGTTGTAAGGAGTCTGAGGTTCCATCCTAACTTCCACTCATTCCAGTCCCTTTCCATGGAAATATCATATCATTAATAAAAGCTTATAAAAACCCCATCATTGATATAAGTACAGTGCTTAAAAAATGGCATGGGTATATCTCATTCGTCTGGGCCTACTTGTAAAACAACAAAAATGCGCACTTAGTGTCATAACTTAATTGTTAGCTAATTATTATTGTAACTTTCACCTTTGCTTCTTGTAAAAATGCTTCATGAAAATGTTACCTGAGAAAAGAAAATTACATTTCTAAATGGGCTAATAATTGTCCGGAAACTTTGTCAAAGAAGCAGGGATGACAATTTGATTCGATCTGATCTGATCGAAAACCAGCAGGTTGGCGGGACGGATGGAATCAGATCGTTTTGGGTCTATTCATGTTCAAATTTAAAAATAAAATAAAATTTAAAATAAATAAAAATATTAATTTTTTTAAATCTGAAAAAATTATAAAAATACAAGCGGGGCAAAGCATTGCCCCAACCGTCCCGGGTCATGAGGTGGTCAGGGACCGATCCGACCAGACCCACCTTGCCTTCCCTACAGAGGGGTAAAGGGAATTATAAAAAGGATTATATTTTGCAAAGTCCACCTGGATAATCAAAGACAACGCAGTGGTGATACAACAAACAACTATCAACAAAGAACCCGAGCTATTATCGACGAGTCTTTTGTGGGAAGTTGCCGCGTGTCCAAGTTGGTGTTTGCTTCTGGGAAGGTCAAAATGAGATGACCGAATTTCAGAACCCTTGTAAAAGGTTAGAAGCATGGCACCTCTCCTATATATGCATATCAATGTTCCCACCACGGCACCACCTTTAATTTGCTTTGCCTGCCTTGGTGTTCAACCCCAATTTCTCAGTCCTCCACAAACATTTGTTTATTAATTCTATATTTATTATGATAAGAAAAACATCCTAGATATCTATATAATAATTAAACATATAGCATAATCCATCATAGTATTAAGAACAAGCTAATGTACATAAAGAGTATATCAACGGTAAATGTTATGGCAGGAAAGAGGTTGATCATGGTTGCAGTAACCGTGGCAAAGGATATACTAAGCTCATATGCCCCTCTAGTCTCTGCTACTGGTTGCCTGGCTGCCTCATCTTTTGCTCTGTCTTCTGCCCGTTTAGCGCTGCGGGCTGCTGGGTCGTGGGCTGGTGGCCGCTGGCGCCTGGCTGCTCTCCCTCTGTCCACCTGCTAGTGCTCCGCGAAGCTAGGTGCCTTTGCATTGTTATTTGTTAGGCATTGTTTAATTTGTCTTTGGCTATTGATGTTGAGGATTGCTTTGGTTTAGGATTGAATCGGAAGAGGCTAATTGGTTTGGTACTTTGGTTTAGGGAGCTTATTCAAATTTTGGTCTTTTGGATGAGTATTGTTTTGTATCTTATTCAAATAATCAAGAATTACGTTCAGGGAGATCATATTCCACTATTTGAAACTCTGATGTTAGAATCAAAATCCAAGTATCTGGGAAACAAGTTCCAGCTCAATGTGATTGGATTTGAAGGGTTTCAGAGAATTCAATCACCTTACCAAACAAGCAAGTGACAAAAAATTTTGCGGTGCAATTTAATTGATGCAAAATATACCAACTAATGAGAATATTTGATTAGACGGAACAATCAATGGTCACAATAAAATCAATATGAATTTCAAATTTGATTACCCATTATTTGATGTTTTTACAAATTTGATATTTTTTTACATTGATGTTTATCATTTCCATTTTCATTGTAATTAATACGTACAGTGCTTGATTCGACTACATTGTAATTGGTAGAGACAGAGCTATCTTAAAATTTCAAGGCGGAAAACTATAATGTTATATAATTCATTGTTCTACAATCTTGTTTCCTTTTTCACATTTGGAAAGTCTTTTATACTTTTATGTGCAGGTTCTTTTGCCTATTGGTTAATTGGTTTGGTTTAAGAATTGAGGAGGTTTATGGTGAATTGGATATTTGGTTTGGTTTAGGGATTGAGGAGGTTTGTTGCTTAAATGGTTATTTGGTTTGGTTTAGGGATTGGGGAGGTTTATTGCTTAATTGATTATTTAGTTTGGTTTAGGGATTGAAGTAGTTTATTGGTTAATTGGTTTGGTTTAGGGAGTGAGTATTGAAATTTGAGTATTGATTTATTGGTTTGAAATTTGAGGATTTTTTGGTTTGAAATTTGGGAAGAGTTGTTAAAGGTCACGATAAAAAAAAATTAAAGAATATAGTACCAAAAAAAATTTTTCGGCGGCGCTACCCCTGAACCCCTACCTCCTTCCAATCCCGGCTGATATTCATTACGGGAGTCCGTTTTTTGAAATTCGTCTAGGGCCCTAGTAACGACAAGATCAGCACTGCTCATATGTGCCGCTGATCCCCTATCATTCAATTGAAAAAGATCAACATAGAGATGATAATGATAAGTACGATTTACATAGTAGATAACTAAACTAAGATACCATTGTTACTTGAAGAGAATGATAAATAAGATAATGGAAATTTATATATATTAAATGATAGTTTGTCTAACACAATTATAATTTCATCTTACGTAATTATAAAATGTTTCCCGCTTAAAATTCTATCTCGCACAATTGCTTATAATAATGTTATACCACACCGGATGTCACTTTTAATAAAAAATTGCTACAAATATAATAGTGAATGATTGAACTCGTAACCTACATGTCAAGAGTTACACACTTTTAAACCATTATACCAACTCTCTTATTTGTTAACCATTTTCATTTATATATTACTATTCTCCCTTGTTTTCACTCAAAGAAAATATTATTTTTAACCATATATACTTAAAGTTAATTATATTGACACTAATTTTTTTATTAATCTCACCAATTTTTCAAATATACTAAAATAGTCAAAATTAAAATGAAACAAATAATCATGTATTCTTAATAATTATAAATGTTTTTCCGTCCTATCTTCTTTCCCTTTCGTGCATCAGAAAAACCCTAATCAGTCTATTTTAATTTTTATAATAAAAAAGCTATAAGAATCGAAAATAAAAAATAATTATCCGGTTAAAATGGTATGTTGGGAGTGTACTTTCTTATGTGCATGTAAATTTTTATGTGAATAAGTATCGACCGAATACGAGTATACACATACCACATACGTATTATTAGACTGTCAACTAATAATTTAAATAAGTTAGATGATATAAACGTAAAATATTAAACATGTATTTAGGCTTAGTTTGGTATTGTTGAAACTTCTCTAATATGCATCTTCTATTATGCTGCTCTGAAAAGAATTAGTTTAATGTTTGGAAAACCTTTTTGCTAAGATTGTTTGGTAAATTTAACTGTTTCATTGTTGTGTCGATTCATATTTACTAAAAGCTACATGATTTAAATCGTTATCTATTATATTATATGGTACCCTTATTTTTTTTTCTTTTATAAATAATATGTAATATAATATATATGTAATATTTCACAAACAAATACAAATATCGACATGCAATAACTAAAAGTGAAAATTTATTTGAAATTTCGTTTTGATCAAAAAATTATTTGAAAGTAACCAATTAATAAAAATACAAAAAAATCAAATAAAAATATATAGTGTACAATCAAATGAAACACGATTCAATAATATTAAATTTTACATTTCCAACACTATTAATCGTATTTTTCTTAATATTTGTGAAAATTAGAATTGGACTATAGTATATTCATATTTTGTAGGTACTTTTAAAATGTTAGAAATTTGTTCAAATTTTTATAAGATGAAAAACAATAATTATTTTCAGACATAACCATTAATAAATCAATTTTGAATAGGCATGTCAACGAGCCAAGCCCAAAATTTGGGCTCAGGCTAGGCTTGGGCTTTTTTGATACAGAGCCTAAAAAGCCTGGCTTGGCTCGGCTCGACCGTGAAAATTAGGCTCGACCCGAGCTTTGACTCAGCCTTTTCCGAGCCGAGCAGGCTTTTTTTTTTTTTTTAAATTTTCCCTCCCTTAGTTTAATTTTTTCCCTACCTATGTTTGACCCAGCCTTAACGAGCCGGCCCGGCTCCGGCTTGCCCTTGAATTTGAGGCTCGACTTGTCTTAAACGCGTCACAAGCCGGCTCGACTCGGGCTTTTTATGGGCTGGGCTACGGGCCGCCCATGCTGGCCAGCTCGTTAGGCATCCCTATCTTTGGATGAAAAATTTTATAATATTAATATGTTATTTATCATTATAATTATTACGTCTCTAATGATCGTCATTATAAAATCATGCTAATTTTCTAAGGGTTATATTTATTATATGTTAGACTAAAATAACAATATAATATTATGGGTACTTGCACAAAATAAAATGAAACATCACCTAGTTAAAATGGTATGTGGGGAAACGAGGTATTATTCAGTTAAAAAAAGTATGTCTAGAGTACTTTCTTATGGGTATGAAAATTTTTATCTGAACGGGTATCGAGCGAATACATGTATTCACATGTCTGTTACGTATTATTAGACTGTTAATTAATAATATTAAATAAACCGGTAACTATTAATATAGTAATATTATTAGATTGCTAACTAATAATATTAACTATACAGAAGAGAGTAACTATTAATATATTATTAAAAAATACTAATTTATATCAAAATTGTATATTTATTGATTTTGTTATGCAAATTCAATGGCACGTATCTATTCAATATTATTGATTTTTTTTTTTTAAATTAGTCTCCCGTGCAATGCAAGGGTGAGATGCTAGATTTATGGTTGTAATAGTGATTGTAATTCAATCATTTGACTATTATTTATTACAACTTTAAATAGGTTGGACGTGTGAACTTACACGACGTGTTTACAGAAACCCTAGAATAATAGACTCAATTATGCAACTAAATTTATGCTCAATATTGAAGCATTTTACTATAAATAAATACCAAGTGGAGTGGTTTGTAATTTTCACTTATTGATTCATAATTTTATACAATGCAACTGGTATATTGTACTTTATTGATGACGTGATGTTTAAAAACACACTTACATCAATTTTGATACAAATGTACACTATAACTCTACCAGTGTAACGCATGAATGAAAAAACACTTACATCAATTTTGGGAGACGTCTTTTGTTGTATTTAGTAGTAGTTATACTTTGTTTTCATTTAATATAGACACGGGTACAATATAAAATATAATATTATTTTCTTCTACAATACAGGCAAAGTACAATTCATCATGCATCATGCTTAAAATACATACATGAATAAATTTGGTTGTGTCACGTGAATATTTTTGGGTTTTTTGCATGAACTCAATCCAATTGACTACTTTATCTTTCAATATTCTTGCTCGCTCTCTTCGCAATCCAAATTCTGCAATCAAAATTTATTGTCAAGACGAATTATATAAATCTCTTTTATTTTATCAATTATCCACGATACTTTTTTGTTTCCGTTGTCACTAAGGAAAAAAGAAATATAGATTATGACAACATTAATTATACCAAATGTCACTGAATTTTTACTTCACTTGCAAAATGGATTTATAATATTTAATTGTCAGTAATTAAATCACTGAATTTTTAATTTAATGGGAATTGGGTCTCTCCACTTTAATTATCAACAATTATATCACTAAAATTATACATAATTACAAAAAGGCCACTTTGTTAACGCTATATTATTACTCAATCATCAAATTATAGTCCCAAATAATAAGAAAATGATTACTATAAATGAGGAATTTTACTGAAGAGGAAAAATAGAAAAATGAATTTAGGGTTCACAAAGCATTTAACGTCTATTTTGACGTATGATTTTAAATAGACTTTAACCAATTGTTATGCATCGCAAAGATGGTCATGCTACCATTTCTTCATATTCTAACAACAATTTCCACTGAAATCTTCTCAAATCCAAATTCTTGAATGAGATACATACGATGCTCTAAAATTTTCGGCCATAAGTTGAAGTTAAAGAGTCATATTCATAGTATATAATTAACGAATTTTTATCATTCGGCTAGATTGTGTAGTGGTACAAGATTTATAATTTCAAGACATGGAGATCGCATCGTTTAGGTAAAAATTCTATCTGGAACAGATACATGTGACAAATTTTTTATTGTTAGAAAGACTCTAGCATAATTTGATCTAAGACTTCCTTGTACAATACAAATTATATTTGTAAATATCATAGTTTTTATATTCTTTTATGATATCAAGTATCTAAATTCCTATTAAACTACTTTTGATATATGACATTTTCACTAAATCTCTACCCGTGCATCACACGGGTGAAAAATCTAGTTAAATCGTTAATAGTATGCGTCAATAGAGAAATTACAAAATTATCGCAAGAGTGTTTCTTACTAGTACTACTCTAAAATCCAAGCCCAAGGTATAAATTTTATTGAGAAATACCTCGACTCCAAAATCTAAGCCCGAGATATAATTTTATTTTTTTTTATTTTTTGAAAAATACCTCAACTCCAAAATCCAAGCTTGAGGTATAAATTTTATTGAATATAGAATCAAAATTTACATAAAGGGGGGCATATGAGTCTTACCTTCAGTTCGCATGTAAGTACACTTTTCCTTATAGCTCCAGATGTAGTGACACCCAAATGAATGCAAAAGAGGTACTACCTCTCAATACAAATTAATTTAATCAAAGGAAATAAAGAATTAAAATAATTATTTAGAGTTGCTCATTCTAATATAAGGTATAATTGATCGTTTTGTAGGAATGATCCCACCCATCTTCCTTGGCATATTTAAAGCAATAAGGCAAGTGCTTCTACTGATTTCCTGTCCTTTATTAGCTATGCAGTCAACAGCCATATCCGCCTCTCTCCAAATATGTTTGATAATTCTGTGATGCTTTCTTATGAAGTTCCTAATTTCAACCAAAGCATATTGAAGCCTGCATTGGCCTTTATGTTTTCGTTGAATCAATTGTTAGGCACTCTTGGAATTAGTTTCAACAAGAAGCTTCTAAAACTCCCTGCTGCCGCAAAAAAAAAAAAAAAAGGTTGGTCTTGATTTTCTTGTAAAAGGCGAAATCGAGTACGTTATGTAATCCAATTTATTATGACTGCTCAAAGTTGAATTCGCCCATACTTGGCGAAGAAAGGAATTAATAACTCACCCTAGTAGAGCACAAACAAATGCTTGGAACACAATCTTCCATGTTAATCTCGGCCTGTTCTTCCTGCAAATACACCATTTCATCAAGTAACGGCATGTGCTTAGAAAACCTAACAGGTCATGGATTTTCTTTTTTTTGGGTGGGGGGGGGGTGGGGCGATAAGTGTCAAAAGGTTGGTGGAGTCGAGTTGAGTCGAAATTGAGGTCCAACTATCTTTAATTAAAAAATTAAAGAATTATTTTTTACCCAAGAAATAAGGATTTTTTTTTTATTTTTCCCCATTTTTACTAGTTTTGACCGATTTAACTGGGTTTTTCTTGGTTTCTTGTTTAATTTTTGGATGACTGGTTTTTAAGGTGAACTGGACTAGTTTTCCGGTCAGTGGCCGATTGACCGGCCAATTCTCTAAACATTGTTTTTAGTTGATCTTCCTTTTTTTTTTTTGTTTTGGGGGCAATAGAAACGAATCGAGTTGAGCCAACTTGCCAGCTTAAGGACCAAAATACAAGCAAGTGTTATCAAGAATGTTAAATAGTTCTTGATATTTTAGAAGACTGACAACGAAACTATTATTAAATTTTTGACACATTTCAGTCCGCAATTCATTATAATCTATTGTTGTGCACATATATAGGATTGTTGCCTAAAGAAAGATAAAATAGAAGGACTTCAATTGTAAATAAAGGGAGTTGATTTTTTGAAAAGGAAATTAAAATTTTACCTAATAATAGGATTGATCAGATTAATTTTGCTAGCCTTTAAAACTGAACTTTTACCATTTGTTTTTGTCAAATATTTACTTAAATTTGTGTGGTTTTTGTTTATTTTAGATCTGTACCCGATTCTAAAAAATTGGTGAAGAAAAAGGATCAAGGTGGACTTATGTCATAGTTGGAGGACAAAAGTTAATACAAAAATGAACTCTAAGGGCCTGCAATGCAATTTTATATTTGATGGTATTCGTTTTCCGGGGGTTCTTGGTTTTGAGAACCTAATTAGGTTATCATTCATAGGCGTAATGAGCTCGGCCTTGGCTTTGAAGGCCCAATTGGGTTATCATTCACTTGTTGGTTTCTTCCCGACTTTTCCCCGGGGTTATTGACTAGTCACAATCTAGCACTATATATAGTGCACAATATAGTGTCATACTAATACATGTCAGATGGACGTATTACATTGTATGGTGTCATACATCTATGCTACATTTTTAATAAATTGACTTCCAAAAATGTCAACACTTGTTTATCTGTGTCAGGCATGTGTTACACAAGAACGGATGTCAAAATGTTCCAAGAGTAGTATGATAATATATAAAGGGCCGGCTTCACATATATGTTTCATGTGCTAGGCTCAAGCACTTGACCCTCTAGATCTACTTCCCCCTCATCACTTATTTCTCTCTGGGTCTTGGGAAAAAAATTTGGAGCAACAGCCACTATGTTGTTGCTAGTGTGATCAAGACTGCTCATAGTCTGGATGCTTTCTGATACAGTATTGTCCGTTTGATCTGCCTTTTTAAAACTCTTTGATGACACTAGTTGTGAAATTCTTTTGATTTCTTTGCTTTGCCCCCATAGCACTGTGTACAGTCCTAGTACTATAACCACAGCCCCTATCACACTATATATAGAGCAAATATTAGCATAAAAGGAAAGGGAAGAAGAAAGGAAAATAGATTTCCTAACTTTCATTTTGGATCGAATTAAACTAAGGAGATGAAAATGTACCTTCCCAAGTGTAATTTTTCGTTAAGAAATAATGACCCTGCAACCGCGACGAGTACAAGCAACAAGGGGTTAAAAACAGACACAAACAATGGCCCTCTCATCCGAACACAACACATGATACCCGCCCACATTAGTCCCGAAGCGATGATTCCCTGCACATATAAAAAGAAACTAAACTATAAAATCATTGATTGGAAAAATTCCTTGTCATATATACATAATGAAAACGAACATCTATATCATGAATGTCAAAATAATAAGCATCTGTTAGCGAATACCAACATTGTAGTTCATGATGTTGTATATTGGTCACGCACATAGTCATCCACCGATTCAAATGTCAATGCCTTTCATATTTCTATACTAATCGTCTAATCTAGCTGTCTAGCGATCAAATCATACCACTACATACCATATATGCTACCGCAAGGAGTCTGAGGTTCCATCCCAGCTTCCATTGATTCCAATCCCTTTCCACGGAAAGAGCATATATAGAAGCTTGTACAGATCCCATTACTGATATAAGTGCAGTGCTCGAATAATGACATGGGTATATCTCGCTCATTTTAGCCTGCTTTCAATACAACAAAAATGTTCTTAATTTCATAACATTATTTGTTTGTGATAATTTTTGCCTTTTATATAGAAGAGTTTCTTAAGAATGTCATCTTAAACTATATATAAACAAGCCCATAATCCTCAAAAATAAAAAAATAAAGGAATGATGAAAGTACAAATTTTGCAAGGTTCACCTGAACAATCAAAGCCAATGCGGTAGTGACACAACAAACAATTACCAACAAAGGACCCAAGATCTTATGGACGAGGCTCTTGTGGGATGCTGCCACGTGTCCAACTTGATGTTTGCTTCTATTCAGAAGGTCAAAATGAGTTGACCAAACATTAATTTCAGGACCCTTGTAAAAGGTGAGAAGCATGGCAGCTCCTATGCCTAGCAATGTTCCCACTATCTTTGCTTTGCCTGCCTTGGTGTTCAACCCCAATTTCTCAATCCTACATAAGAATTTTTTATTAATTTTATTTAATATGTGATAAAGAAAATTATCTGATAAGTTATGAATGATAGTGAAGGCAACAAATTAACTATTAATTGTACCTAAAGAGTATTGCAAAGATAAATGTTATGGCAGGAACGAGATTTGTCATAGCTGCAGTAAATGTGGCAGAGGTTAACGCTAAGCTTTCCGCGTACATATTTTGTGCCATTGATCCCCTATGATTCAATTGAAAAGATCAACCCATAAATTATAATGATAAAAATGATTTGTAGAGTAGATAACAAAAATATGTATGGGGTAATTATACTCATACCGCAATTTTTTTTAATGGCACCATTTTAATTGCATTATATATCTTTCACTTTTGTTGATTTTTGCAATTATTATAATCATAATTTTTTCATTATACTTATAAAAAATTTTCATTAAACGAAAATTCTAGACTCTAATACTTTTCAAAAAAATTCTATTATATGAGATAACAAAAATACTTATTGTCCCCAAGTATTTCTAAATAGGTAAGATAAACAACAAATATAAACAATTTTGCTAATTATTTTAACTACAATATAAAAATTTAGATAACAGACACTATTTGTTAACTATTTGAAAGTTGAAACATAAGAATACACTGTGAAAAAAAATTAGAGGAAAGACATGAGATTTTAAGCATAAACTAAGGATCTTTATCATAAATAAAACATGGTGTAATTAACAAGGTATATACTGTGAATATAACTTCTCTACATAATCCATTAATCATTTTAATTAATCAGTGCTCTATAATACTACTTCTTTATTTGTTTGATACACGATATATAATACTACTACCTTTGATATAACTAGCTCACATGTTATTAAATATTAATTTGAATCAAAGGGCTCAAATATCCCTATATATAGTATAACTTACTATTTGATAAAACAGACATATAGTGTCATCCAGGAAGGGAGAAAAATTTTAAAATATTACTATTTTAGTACGTAGAACCGAGTCTGTGTACCACAGCAACTAACTAGCTATATATTGAGCCATATATATATATATATATATATTTTGCCTGTGCAATGCGCCCATGGGTGATGGGGAAGCAAAATACTCTATGCTCTGAATTTTCTTGAAAAAGGGGAATTAAGATTTCAGAAATTTGAGTAGGTTATTGCATTCCAATTTATGATGACAGCTGAAAATTTATATCCGTTCATACTTGGCGACGAAATTAAGGAATTAATAACTCACCCCAGCAAAGCAGTAAGGAATGCTTGGAACAAAATCTTCCATGTCAATCTGGGCCTTTTCTTTCTGCAAATATACATCGACAGAATTCAATAATATTATACAGATCCAGTTCATGAAGTAATTAACGTCGTCACAGCTAGCTGTTTACACGTCTTTACCAGCTTATTCGTCTATTCCTTTTCACTGTGAAGAAGCTTCTCAAAACTTTTGAGAATAACTCAAAAGTTCACTTTTTAATTACACACTTTTTCACAGTTGTATAAAATAAGTTTCTAATTACTACATAAGTTTTTACTTATAATTAATTTTTACCTTTCAAGAAGAAGGGCGAGAGGAACAACAGTGGCAGAGGCAAACAAGAAGCGGTAGGCAATCAGAACCTTAAGACTCAAGCCATAATTTGCAGCCAGTTTGTAGAAAACGTTAACTCCTGCTAATGCTACCTGCACCGTTATCATCATTATTGCGGGCTTCAACCCCTGAAACATATCATACATTTTCCCCATTTCAATGTGGAGTATCTATATAATCTATCTTTGTTGAGTGAAGGATATGAATCAAGAAAAGAAAAGAAAGAAAGAAAGAAGAATCAAGATTGTTTTGTCTACTCTTGTATTTTTGTTTCTAGCAGCTTATCTCTACTCTCTATATTCGAAGGAGTTTTGGAAATGGTGGCTACCTACAACTTAGAAGGGAGGATACGTGAGATGTATACATATATATAGCTGGCTATGTAGGTGGGGATAGGTGTGGATGTCAAAAAGTATAAAGCTAGACAAAGTATAATTATAGAAGCAATTCTAAGGAAACATGAAAAAGTGACATTCTCACATGTCACAAATTCATTGGGTGATTATCATCTAATAAATTTGTGCCATGTAAGAATGTCACTTAATAATATCCTATTTTCATGCCACTTGGAATTTTTGTAATTATAGTAGTATAAATTTCAAGTTAATATTTGTAATCTCTAAAGCAGGTTCTAAAGGAGGTGAACGTAAAAGAAAGTTAAATCCTGATTAGACAAGTAAAAATTATATGTAAGAATAATATTATTTGTACATACATAATTTAAAAATAATGCGCTTCATGTAATTACAATTGATCTAAAAGTAATTTAATATATTAAAAAATAAAATCTTGGTATACGTATCAACTGATGTGGCGTACCCAAATCGGTCCATTATAATGCTAGTCATGTAATTTTATACCCTATATTTTTTTTTTAATCAAACGTATTGTAGTATTTCTTTTTGTTCGAACGGCACAATTTGGGAAGGAGGGACTGTATTTCAAGAAAATCGAGGGGGTTTGCTATTTTCCCACGTTTAGAGAAAAAGAAGGAAAACGGTGCTCGGTGACACGTGGAGGACGACTTTGTTTGACCCCATAAAGAGGCGTATCTATGTTGCACACTTGCATGGCTCTTTCTCATCAATCTACACAAAGATTTTCATTATTTAAAATTTTATACTACCACCTTCCCGTGAAAATAGACTCAATTGCTATTTTTATTTGTCTCACATTATAGTCTACTCATATAAATAAAGTTGAACAATTAATTTCTATTTTAAATAAACACTTAAACAATTAATGACTATATTGACTAAATAAAAGGTAATTGAATATTAAATAAGGGTATATTAAGGAATTAAGTATATATTTTTTATTTTCGAACACATTAAATCATATTTCTTAACACACAAGATTTATTGATTTGAGTCTATTTTCACAAGACGGAGGTAGTATGAATCATCAAAGAATTTACTTTGGACGCAATTCGTTAAAAAAAAAAAAAAATACAGCTATATAGTACTAATATTTTTTCTAATCCTATCCCATCTTCAACCTATCCATCAAAATTCCAATTTTTTCCGACGTCATTGGGTGAGATTGTGGCATGAATGGTTTTCTTTTATGCCAGAAGTTGTCTACCACCATATACAATGTGATTCGCGTCACCTACCCACCCCTCTTTCAAGGAAGTTGTTACGGAAAATGATGTATAAAATTAAACGTCTTGACTTATAAATGATGTTATAAGCCTACATTACACTTATTCGTATAGCTACATCAATCTTGCGAGTCAACGTAGTCTGATATCAATTGATGTGGTGTGCCTAGTAATACGTCACATAGGTGTCTCGCATTATTTATAACCAGAAATCTAATTTTATAATATCGTTTTCTACCACATGCAAATGACTTATTTAACGGTGAAGATATATAAAGATTTAGATAGATCCTTGCAATTTTTAATATATTCTTGATTATTGGAGCTCATCGGTATAACATGCACGAGGGGTCTTGCAGAGAAATAATAAAAAATAAACAAATTTGGGTCAATTGAATGAGTAAAATTAACCGTGTACCCTTGAAATATATATAGACACAGAGACGTCACTTTTTTTCTTTTCCTATATATATATTTTTTTGCGAATTAATTATTATTTATTAGTATTATTATACTACTACCAAAGCGCAAATGTTAAGTGTACGTCACGGCATACGTTTCACTCCACCTGGGTACTTTAAAGGAGTTTCCACTGAATGGATACAAGAATAAATGCAGTTAGCAAATTAATTTGCACAATATTAATGATGATGAGTGATGACCAAGTTTTGAATTAGCTTTCCCAATTTGGAAAAAATTTGTACACGACAAAAAATTAAACTCGCCTCATAACATTAATTTAATTAAGTCTATAGCTACTAATTTACTACTCTTTTTTGTAAGATCGGGCAATTCAAAATTAATTATTAATTGAGTATCCCACTCTAAATAATCGTAATACATTTTTCCTGATGAAATTCATTAGCGTTTATAACTAATAACTAGTTAATAATGATAGCATTTCAACAAAATAATAATAGAGCATGGAATAAATGGAACTATTTTGTGCAACCTGAGCAGTGAGCATTACTCAAAAGCGAATTAGAAAGCTAGCAGCACTTATAATTTGTCATTTTTTTCCTCCTTATATGCATGCACTAACGAAGAAATATAAAACTTGAATTGGTCGGTTGACTATTTACTTCTCACACACTAATCCAAGTTGACTTTTTCTACCCTAAAAAAAAGGCAAGGGCATATAGTGGATGGAAATCCAACGTTTGAAAAGCAAGTATATTTTTTAAAGGGTTAATTTCACAAAAAGTCCCTAATCTTTGACTTAAAATAGGTTAAATCTCTAATTTTTTTAAGACTCTCTTAAGTCTCCAACCTTTTATAAATATACGCAATTCATCCCCGAGGATGATTTCCATCCAAAAGTGCCGTTAGCTTGGTTTGTGCAATCCACGCATGCTTTTAAGCTTAAGGGCAAGAGTGGAATATCAATAAAAGACCATTTTCATTCCCTCCAATTTCCAGCATAGATTCCATATATATATATATCTTATATATAAGAAAAATATTCTCCTGTTACTGTTACGAGAAATAGTAACCGCGAGTATATTTACTATTTACCCCTATTTTGTGAGATTTTTTCAATTTTCAGAGTGTTTGTCAATTATGTGAAATTACAATCTGGATTATAATATGATACGTGATATTATTTTATTAGTTATTTTTGTAAAAAGTAAACAATTACGGCTTGACTTTTACTTTTTAACTTTTTGAAATAAATGAAATCAATGAAATGATATCGTGTGGCAGATTATAATCCAAATTATAATCTCGTCTAGTTGCCAAACACATTGTTTATCCCTAAGTATAAACGCTTCTTTCTCTCTACTGTTTCCCCTAGGTTCTCTCCTCGTTCTCTCTACTGTTTCCCCTAGGTTTCCTCGTTCCTTCGTTCCTTCCTCGTTCACAAAGGGGAAATTCGCGCCGGCGACTCCACACGCTCTTGCATCTGGTCCTTTTTGTTTTCAATCGTTTTTGGTTTGCTTAATTTCAAATTTTGGGGTTTTTTTTTCAGGTTTCCCGTTCTGTGAAGTGCTTCGACCTGCTGCTGTGTTTCGTTGGAGTTGAAGGTGAATTTTTTCCCCCTTTTTGCCGGGTTAGGTTTCGGTTGTTGCTTAATTTTTTCCCCTTTTTAGTTTCCTTGTTTTTTTGTTTAGTTGTTTTGGTTTCCTTGTTCTTGTAGCAAGAATTTCAGTTCTTTATAGACAAATATGTCATTGTGCTCCCTAAAAATTTCTTTTTATGGACGGCCACACTATTTTGAATGTTGAGGCGTAGAGAAAAGTAATATGTTAGGCAATATGGTATTTCGTATATAGGCATTGTAATGTTAATGGAATGCTGATCTTGCTTCCCCCAGTTGGACTTCATATAAAACCATTGAATATGTTCAGTTCTCACATGGGAAAATGGCAATACATTGATATCGGATTATGAATTTCTCCTCTGTTGCTATGTTTAGTTTAGTTGATATTCTGCTTCTAATTTCTTTGGTTGACATTCTCTTGGCTTTGGATTCTGGCATGTCCTTGTCTAAATAAGTTTAAAGATGGATATTGTTGCCTAAAATGAAACTGGTAGAATAAAATACTAACTTTTTCCTCTTTCTTTTCTTTTTTTTTTTTTAAATATCCCATTTTATCTCACTATTATATACGAACATTCTTCCCGTCTCTGTTATCTTCTTTTTTGCCTCATCTCATCTGCAAGGTTTAATTTCTTCCTTCTTCCTTTCATTATTTTTTCTTTTCTTCTTTCTTCCTTTCGTTTGTGTCTGTGGGGACTCTAAAGATTACAGCCAATCTGCGCAAGAAATCCCCATCCACTGACTGCGGCCGGTGAAATACTACGCAAAATTCGTGCTTTCTCGTGTCTAACGGTGTCCAACAGGTAACTATCTGAACAAACTGTCTTTTGTTGGAGTTGAAGGTTACTTTCTTTCACTTTATGGTCAAATTAGAATTAGTTATAGTTTATTTTATTCTAGGGTTATTGAAAAGATCCCTGTTTTATCAATAGCGATCCATAAATTGTTCCCTTTTTTTTCCTATTCTTGTTTTATTTTAATAATTTTGTTGCCTTGTTTTTCTTATTAGTGATGTATGAGTTTCTTATTAGTGATGTTTCAACTTGAAAAATATATGAATGATCGTTCTATCATGATTTGGTACATTTCTTTTAGAGAGGAGAGTTCCCAGTGGCAACATAGACTAAACTTGAAGAAACAGTATTGTATATAGATGACATAGTCAAGCAAATGTTATCTAACACCAACGGTGTAGGAAATATATTCTGAAAAACTTGACTTAACTAAAAATAGTAGCTGAAAAATAAAACTATAACATAGAAAAAACTAAACTGGTTCATTTAATAAAAAGGGGAATTAAGGTTAGCAACAACACATGATTTACAGATTCCCACAAGAAAGTAAAGTGATAATTTTTATTTGGTTTGGAACTTTTGTTGGTATCTTTCTTTTCTGGAATGCAAAATGATTGCGTTGGTGGAATTTGCTTGCTTTGGATTAATATGCTTAAAGTTTGAATCCAGGCACGTTTTTTTGTTTATATTTCATCGAATTGGAAATAACCTTTTTAGTTTAGCCGTAAAGTGTATTTAGATTAGTTTGATAATTTTTTTTATCAGCTAAGCTTTGCATAATCTGCTAGTGTAATTCATTCAATCTGGAGTAATGAACTAGAGGGAATTCCACTTGGAGGAAAAATTACCGCATCTGCTGACTGTGGCGAAGAAGATGAAATGGAGGAATTTGTTTATGAGGAATCTGGTATGGGTGATGTGAAGGTAGAGTCCCAAGTATTATTTATGCTGATTTTAAAATTAAAATATTCAATCTTGTATGATTAAGCGTGCTCAATTTAAGGGCACTGATCATTATATGTACATGAAAACTTTATGGTGCAATGACTCTGATACCAACGATATTGAAAATACCTGTTCATCAGCTTTTATTTTTCATAATTAGGTGGTTAATTTTTCTTCTGGTTCAGATCCTTAATGCTTTGTTTGGATGGTGTCTATATCATGCAATTTGATGGTTTGAACTTTGATATCGTTGATGTTTTACTTGAATTTTGTTTATTGTTTCTAGGTGGTTTAATTCGTCATTGCCATGTTGTTTGCAGCTCACAAATGATATTCACCAAAACTGTCTTGGGTCAGTTTAACCTTTGTATTTTTACTAGCTCATTCTAGCATAATTGTTAAGTGAACCATTGAATTACGAGAAATTCTAGGGGGACATGAAAATGAGATATTTTTATATGACATTTTTATGTGGGACACTTGTATTGGGTGATAAAAAAATAGTCATGTAATCATCACTCAATGAATGTGTGCCACATGAGAATGTCACTTAATAATGTCCTATTTTCATGTCTCCCTAGAATTGCTCTTGAATTACACCTTCGTGCTTATATCTTTAGTAGTCTTTTCTTTTTCTTTTTGGATACCTTTATATTATTTTCTACCAAATGAACTATTGAATTATACTATACTATCCACGCGAATTCTAGCGAATGGTAAAACAAAACACGTGCAACGCATGAATGCTAACTAGTATATATATATATATATATATATATAAACCCTTCCCTCCTTTCCATATTAGAATGCCTGTTTAACAATGGAGGAAGAGAGCGTTTGTAGGTGTGCAGGTAGAATGCCAATGTGGACATCATGGACCAATGTAAATCCAAGAAGAAGATTCTACGCTTGTGAATGTTCGGTAATGAGTTTTTTCTTACTCACTACTAGAAAAGAGGGCATCTCCAAAACTAAGAAATTCGTCGGAAACCGCCATCACTGACAGAAAAAATCTGTCGTTGATATCCTACTCGCTAATAATTTCTGATGGAAATTTTGTATTCCTCGGAAATTTCCGACAGAAGCTGAAATTCGTCGGAAATTTCCGACCGACATTAGAAAAATATGATAATTGAAAAAAAAATTTCAACTTGACTTGTGAACCGACCCGCGCTTGAACCCAACCTGTGAATGGAATTGCGACCTGCGAATATATCCTTTCTATTATGCAAATGGATGACGAGCCAATTCCCAACCACTAGGCTAGATTGTATTCTTGTTTATATGTTGCCAAACAATATATATAAAGTATCTTTTAATTATTGTTAATTTAAAAATGATAAATTTTCTTTTTGAAGAACTGGACTTATGTATTATTTATTATCTTATCAAACTTTATTATATTAAATATCTCATTTATACACTAAATTTATTTGACTGTGTAGTCTAACAAATCTAATTTCTTAAAATGCTATTCACTTACTCTAACAAAATTTAAACACACTAAATAAAAGATATAATTGATTCTTAATTTTAGTTTTTCTTTTCATATCCTTTCCACTTGAAAGATATCTTATATTTTTTAATCTAATCTAATTTGCAAACACCCTACAACATATCAGAAGAATGTAACTTTGATTGTATTTTAAATAATGCCTTTGCAACATGCGCCACTTAAATTAATGATTCTCATTAATCTTTCTCTAACTTGAATTAAATATAGATAACTTAAATAGATCGGAAGAGCATCGTGATTTTTTTAGCTTAAATCAAATATGGATAAATCTTTAGCTTAAATCAAATATGTACAAAATTGTATGGTGTTAAACAACATTAATTAACTTTTTTTAATCTATTTAAAAAATAAAAGGGGAATAATTTGATGGGATGGATAGAGTAATAACATTTGTTTAACTTCTATCAACTATATCATATTACGGGTAGTACTTATAATATTTTTCTTTACACACACATAAATGATCAAATATTATAGTTTAACCATGCAACACACATAAACTTATAATGTTTAAGTGAGGAATGTATCCATTGGCTTGCACAAATAACCACATTCTATTATTTTTCATGGTTACTTATATTAAAGTGTTTATTTTATCTGATAATATCATCCCGTGTAACGTACGGGTGAAATTACTAGTTATTATTATAATTAAAAAATAAAACTTACCGCAAACTTTTTGAAAAAAAAGTTTTAATTGACAATATTTAGTATAATAAAGAAAAAAAAAACTTTCAAGATCTTATAAAAGAGAATTAAAATATATTTTCAAGTATATTTCCGACGGAATTTGTTACCTTCCGTTGGAAATTTCTGACGGAACATTAAGTCCGTCGGAAATTTTTGATGGCACCACAACTCCGTTAGAAATTTCCAACAGCGTTCGTTGGAAATTTCCGATGGCACTATAATTTCGTCGGAAATTTCCGATGAGAACTACTTGGTCGTGGGAAATTTTCGACGGCTTCCATTGTTGTCGGAAATTTCTAACGACAACAGTAGTACCGTTGGAAGTTTCTGACGGCCAAGTCTCGGTCGTCGGAACTTTCCGACTGAATTTCAACCCTGTCGAAAATTTCCGACGGACTTTTTTCCTGTCGGAAATCTCTAACACTTCGACTTTTTCGTCGAAAATTTCCGACGAACATGCATCTGTTAGAAAAATCTGTCGATGATACCATGTTTTTTAGTAGTGACTAGTGAGTTTCTTATTCACCTGAATCTCAATTTTTTGTTGATTTCATTGTGAAATTCCGTAGAGAATGAGTTGCCGCTTCTTCTTACTGTATGATCCACCCAGATGCAAATGTTCAAGACAAGTGATTCCGGGTTTACTAGCAATGATGCACGGTTTTCAAGCACAGATCCAACATTTGGAAGCTGAGAATTTGAGATTGGATACTAGCATAAGAAGCTTAGAGAGACAAAACACTCGTCTGCAAATAAAGCATAATACAGTTCATCACGAGCAGAGATGTGTACAAATCCCCGTGCAAGAGGGAAGACGTTCTCTAATCTTAATAGCGATCGGGTTGTTTCTGATTTGGAATTTTTTTTTTTAAAACTCATGTGCCAGTATTATGTGATGAATTCCATGTAAGGTGATGTGCTTTGAAACATGGGCAGATGTAATCCAATTTTCCACGGCTTCTATGAAATTTATGTTGCTTATATCTGTGTAGAGAATGACATGGGAATGGGATCTAGAAACCAATTAAAGGTTAAGGATGAAACCAAAAACAGAAATTAAACTTTGGGGATGTATGGTGCGAAACCTTTAAAAGATTGGGGACTCACGGTGCCAAACCTTTGAATGATTGGGGACATGTACTGTGACACATTTGAAAAGTTGGGAACGCGAGTAATACCTAAATGTGAAGCATTTCCCTACGTCAAGCAGTACTAAAACAGCCATAGAACTCATTCAGAAGCTCAAGACTATGCAGACACAACATCACAACCAAGCACAAAACTAATATACGAGCAAATAAGCCATGATTTCATTGGTTAGTCAGCAAAACAGTACAAATATCTACATCATCCTATAGTAATTCAAGCTAATATGTTAAGCTTCATACAGTTACATAACAAAGGCTTGAGTGATCAGCAAAATGAACAAAAGCAAGCTTACAAAAACCACCGCCATAATAACTACCCAAAATAACAGATTAAGTGTACAAACACCACCATCAAACACTTAGTCTACACTAATATACTATGCAGTCGGGCCCAAACAACAACAAAATGGAAGAAGAGCAGTGGCAAAATCAAGATTTTCCTTTGCCATGGCGTGTTGTGTTGCCTCCACTAGTCCCAGCCTCCTTCTTTGGTCGTTTGCAGGTCCGCTTGTTGTGTCCGATCTTGCCACAATTTTGGCAGGTCATTTGCATGCCATGTCTTCCCTTTTTCTTTCCGGTTGCACTTGGTTGTTTTTCTCCTCGGCCACTATTACACTCCCACTGTCGGTAGAAGATGCAACCAGTTGCCGAAGCTGGTTCGCCAGAAACTTCGACAATTATAGGGCTAGGACTTCAACGCAGTGGAGATGATTGCCTTTGTGAGTTCCAAGGTGTTTCTTTTTCTTTTCAAAGTTTCGTTTAGTTGGGTTTCTTTGTTCTACCATTTTTACCCTTAAGCTTAAAAGCACGTGTGGACTACACAGACCAAGCTAACAGCACTTTTGGACGGAAATCATCCACGGGACGAATTGCATGCATTTATGAAAGATTGGGGGACTCAAGAGAGTCTTAAAAGAGGTTGGGGACCTAACCGATTCTTAACTCAAAGGTTGAAGACTTTTTGTGAAATTAACCCATTTTTAAATACTAACTAGATTATAACCTGTGTGTTACACGGGAAGATCCAATTCAAATTATATAAGTTGAACTTATAATATCCTATTTATCAAATTATATAAGTCAAGCTCTTCCGATCTATTTTTTTAAGAAATTCATAATGAGAAATCGTAGGTAATTATTTGCCTATATTAAATTATTCACAATAAATCTATGTATTAATTAAATGAAAAGAGTCTGTGGTACAATCTTACCATAGTTTTCTTGTCACTTTTCCTAAAAAGTAAGAATAAGTATTTTTGTTTCGAATTGTGGCAATTAGTGCAGTAAATGATTTCTATATCCATTGTTTTTTTAAATTTCTACTTGAGTTATCTTCAAAATTTTTGAGTTTTTTTTTTTTATTCATAATTCTATATTCAAATTAGCTCAGTGAGATATTGATGGTTTTAAGATGATTAATAATTCGAAGAGATTCTAAAAGAAATATTGTAAATATAGAAGATTCATTGTTCATAAAAATGATCATCAAATCTATAACAAGATTACTTTGCTTTACGGTTTCCCTTCAATTGCTTTTGAATGGGATTTTATTTTTCCTCTTTTACTTTATCCAATATTTGTTTGTCCCTATTAATGGTTTCAAAGCACACAAACAAAGTTAATATAGTTGATGATTTTTCCTATATAAAAAAAATTAAATCTCATTCGTCGATCAATAATTTTAACTGAAGCTAGATTATCAAAAAACTAGAATCTTACCTTGAAAATAAAAGAAGATGAAGGAAATTTTAAATTAGAACTACCAAATCTAATCAAATCAATTTAAATCGGAATCAAATCAATTGAAATCGGAATAGCAAAGAATAGATGACTACAAGAATTATAGCAGCTAACCTAAAAAGTCTAAAATATCCCTCAAAATGCTATTTTGACTGGAAAATTACAATACAACTCTATATATATCGTGTTTGGTAAGGGATTATAAAAAGGTGAGTTTATAAATGGATTTAAAATTCAAATTTTGTATAAGGTGTCGAGATTTAATTGTGCTATGTGGAGGTAATGATTAAAATGATGTGAAAGTTCACATCACATCAAATATGTGGTTAAATTTAGTATTGCCGTGTGTCTAAAATTTAAAATTTAAATTGGTTGATAAATTAAGGTAAGTCTTAAATGGTTACCAAACAGTGTGATAGATTATACTCTCTTTCGTACCAAATCTAGTGTTGGCTAAAGTCTAGAGAAGCATGGCACCGATGGTCGGTTCGAGAGGAAAATTAATAGGAAAGCTGAACAACTTTTTCTTTGAAAACTATTGTTTGAATTAGCTTTCCCAAAAAATTAACGGGCCTCGTAACATCAAAAGAATGACATCAAAATTTTATTACCGTCCTCAACTCGTTAATTATGTCATGCACGTAACTTTTTTCTTCTTTTATGGTTACAAAAGAACAAGTTATCTCAGTACAAGCCTTACAATCAACTCAAATCCTAAACTACAAAATCTTCACACAGCTTCCCTTGCTTTGAAGATCATCAGCTTGTTGCTCAATTCTATGGATAGATGTAAAGACCACCAACAATTTCAGAATTAGCCTGAGAATCCCTTTTCTCTTCTTTTTGCCCTTCTCCCAATTCTTTAATAATGTCATTGTTGTCACGACTTTGTATGTCGACTGGTGGTGGAGATTCGACATCATGAACAAGTTGGTCTTGATCGTTAGACAGGTTCTTTTCGGGCACCAACTGAACCACCTTCTTAATTTCTCTGCCCTTTCCCCACAACACAACGTAGAGTCCAACCACAATTAGTATAGCTCCAAGTACCCTGCAATTCACAATATTGAAACGATTCAATTCTTTAATGGTTATTAAGCACATATAATTAGTTATAAGAATGGGAAAAGAAAAATAAAACATACGTTCCCAAGTGTAGCTTCTCTTCCAAGAAGAGAGAACCAGCAATAGCCACCAAGAGAAGCATCAAGGGGTTGAAGATTGATACAAAGAGTGGACCTCTCATTCGGACACACCATGCGATTAAGACAAACAAGAATCCGGAGCCTAAAATGCCCTGAAAAATTATACAAGATAACAATTAAATTACTCGATAAATAGATGTTGATGTTCAAGCATTGAAAACTTGTAGTCTCGACATACCGCGATAACTACTGCAAAGAGTCTAATGTTCCAACCTAAACTCCATTGGTTCCAATCTCTTTCTACACAAAAGGCAAATGTGGTTCCTTGGACCGATGCCCAAATGGTCATCAATGCAGTAAAAGAGTAAGGACATGGATACCGCTCTGCTGCCTTAGCCTACACCAAAAAAGCATCACCCAGAAGAAAATCTTATGCAAACTTGTGTTGGATGAAGTGACAGAATGGTATCGGAAGAGCATGTGGTGGCACTCACCTGAATTATCAACCAGAGGGAATAGCAAACACAACTAGCCAAGGCTACAAGTGAACCATAGATGAGATCAGCACCTTCATGGTGACTTTGGGTCGGGCCCGCTGCGTGATGTTTGCTAGTTGTTTCTAGGAGATTAATGCTTGTGTTCCAAAGGTTTAGGTCTGGGCCTTTGTAAAATGTAAGCAGCATGGCTCCTCCTATGCCAATTAAGGTTCCAAACACTTTGGCTTTCCCGGCTGCTGTCTTCCATCCCAAACTCTCTAACCTGACATGAATGAGATATTGAGATTTAATAATCTAAATTTTGAAGAGATGAGTTTCAAAAATTAAGACAAGAAAATGAATTGATAAGTAGTACCTCAAGATTATGGCTACTATGAAAGTAATGGCGGGCATGAGATTGGTCATGGCCGAAGCAAAAGTTACCGAAGTCAATGCCATGCTTTTTAGGTAGAGATTTTGCCCCAGTGATCCCCTACAATAGTAAAATTGTACATGTTTTTGCTCTATATATGTCCAAAGATGATTATATATGAGATAATATAGACATGTCTACATGTGAACTTTCAAAGTACGCTCATACAACATACACGTTAGATACATGTTAATAGTAGAGATATCAGACATGCGCATAGACGACAAGTTTGTGCAAAAAATTTTAAAAATAAATCGAGAGGATTAATCCAAGAGTCTATATATGCCACAAATTAAATTCTATTGAAGAAATTAAATACATAGCAATGGAGTAGTACTAATAATAAAATTATTAGATCTTTCTCAAAATAATAATAATAAAAATAAATTAGGGATAAATAAATAAAATAAGAACTTACCCAAATAACCCACAAAGAAATCCTTGGAAGACCACTGTCCAAGTTAACTTGGGCCTCTTTTTCCTGTAAAATTCAAGAAAATCACAAGATTCAGGAGAAGGATCACAAGAATATAACACAATCCAGTTCTCCAACCGAATGGCTCATTTTTATAGAACCACCCTATGACGTGACAAGATAGGTCGGGACGTGTGGTAGTGGTTATATGGGCATACGTTTTCTTATTAACATTTTCCAGAATAACGTTCATAACAGATAAATTCTTAATTTCTTGATTATCAAAGAGAACCAATCAGAAAGATACCTTTCGACGAAGAAGGCAAGGGGAAGAATGAAAGCAGCACCAAACATGAATCTATAGGCAACAAGAACTGACAAGTTCATGCCGTCATTGGCGGCGAGTTTATAAACGACATTAACTCCGGCGAATAAAGTCTGAACCAACACCATCAGAAGCGTCGGCTTCAGGCCGTGTAGCGAATCCCGTATTCTCCCCCATGCAACCATATCTCACTGATCTCTTCCGATCAATTAAACCCCAAAACCCCCCGCCCGATCGAGAATCAAAAACCCAAATTAATTTCTGAAAACAGAAACCAAAAATATATTGTATTTCCTACTTTTTCTGGAGGAGAAACCTCTGAGGGTATTAAGTATATATATGCATGTACTAGTAGTAATGTGGGTATAAGAGAAATTATTATTATTATTATTATTATTATTATTATTATTATTATTATGCCAGTTGTTGAATCCTAATACAGCGAGAAGAGAGAAGTTTAAGGAAAAAGGAAACGTGAGTGATTTTTCTTACTTATTTATTATTAGTACGAGTCTACGAGAATTTTGACGGTTTTCAGCTAATAAATTGTTTCAGGTTTCTAGAACGTGTTTGACTTTCTTAATTATAGTCAAAATCCGTTTTAAGGTTTGTCGAGGAGAATTAATGTCGCCTGTATTTTCCTTTTATTTTGTGCACGATTATTATTTTAGAAGATTTATTTGCTTCAATTTTTGCTTATCAGGCATGCGCGCACTTATTGAAGACATGTCTTCTATTACCATATATACTAGCTAGAGGTCGTTGTGAGATTGACTGTTTGTTTATTTTCGAGAAATGATATTTGTACACATAAGGTATAAAACTTTTGTACACATCTCTTTGTATTTACTTAAATGTCATTGCTCCATATTTCTTGAAATCATGACTTTTGGGGAGTGTGGGTAAATTCAGAGGTGTGCATATAAAAGTGGTACACTTTGTATGTACAAATAACACTTCTCTTTATTTTCAGTTTTGAATAATGTCATCTCCAGCTATAAAAATCAGTAGATTGTACGAGTTATTTTGACGTTTTGTACCTGGCAAAATTAGAAGCCGGCATTTTTAGCCCAAAAAGCTAATTCCAAATTCAAAAGCATATAAGCTTACCTTTTGTATATATGATGATGTACAAATTGGCATTCTATAATAATCAACCTAAAGTAAATTAGATTTCTTCGTTTTTGAAAACCTTCTAGAACTTATATAAATGTTTCAAGTTTCTTGTACTACGTACAGCTATCACTCACTACATTAGTACATTCCATACTTATCAATTGAATTTCAGAGCATCGCCTGATATGGAAAATTGTTTACATATTAATATCGTTGTCATATTTCCGAAATTCATTTATTTTCATCACCACCAACATCATTATCGTCGTCATAATCATTATTAAATTAATTAATACTTATCCAAGTCTTTTTTAAATTAAAGTTTTGATAAAAGAAAGCTGTTATAGATAGGTTTTATTTTGCTAACTATGGTCATTAATTAAAGTTTGATCATCTAGTTTCAACAGCCAAAAAGATTAAAAATTTTAGTAATACTCACTACAAATTATTTTCAAACATCCGTCGCTATTACGACACTAGATGAATGATGCGACGTGCCACCAACTACTGAAATGATTTTGGGAGTGGTGATGCGCTGATTACACACCACATCACCTTCCATGCATGTTTGAAATTTCCTAATTAAGTCGCACGTGTTTTTCAGCAATGTTCATTTAATTCTAAAATCACACAACATTAATTAACATTGAAAAATTTTCCAAAACCTTCCGAAAGTTTTTGTAACAAAATCTCTCACTTTACGTGATATATATATATATATGTACGCCACGTGTATTTCATTCACACAATGTGTATTTTAAATATACGTGGCGTGTATGCATAGACGTCACTTGGGGTGGGTGGTTTTATGAGAAAACTAGAGGTTTTGGAAAGGAACCCAAATAATATAATAAACATCTATTTTTTTTTCACTAATCCGCGTTACTCGATTAATTTTGGCCATTATTTAAGCATAACTAGGTGTAACTAGTAAGGGAAAGGATTTATCATGATCAAACCGTGGGTGCTCACGAGAGATGTAGGTACCTTTATGACAGGGAAGTTTATCTACTTACAATCCATTTATTTATTTTGGGGGCATTGAGAATACATACATGGTATGTATGCTATTTTTTTTCCCTTTAGAATAGCTCGAAATTGAGTACTAGAGTAGACGTTCCAAATATTCTTAACTTCAAAACTAATTATCGAGTATGCTTGTTTATACGTGCATCTTTTTCCTCTTCGAAAATGGGTATGTTTTTGTATAAGATAGGAGCTCCGTACGGACTAGCGGATGCAAACGCCTCCACTGTAATTTTGAAAATCTTTCCACATGAGAAGGAGAACATATGGGCTTTCTGGGTTTCTCCATGTCAAAAACAGAGGAAGATAGGGGTTTGAGGACGAAGATGACTATAAGAGGAGACACAATTGAGGAGGAAACCAATCCAAGGAATTATCTTGTAACAAAGCAATCATCATCAGGGCGGAGGCCCAATAGGCCTCGTGCAGTCCATGGACCGCACTGGACTGGCTAGCGGTCCAGTAAAAATAAGGTCTAGACTGCACTGGCCTGAGAAAAAAATGTTTGGTCCACTAGCTTTCTTAGACCATTCATGTAAAAGATAAAAGGCTTAACCAAAAACTATAAAAGTTTATTCCGATCTGGTCCAAATCCAATCAATTAAAATTAAAAAATAACCCATTCAAATCAGATCAGCCCAATTAAAACAAACTACCCAAACCAGATACCATCGGCCGAGACACTGAGATCCGAGTGCTGCTTCGCCTTTCTTCTTCCATGTCCAAACTGCTGGAGTGCTGCTCAACCTTGACGCCTGGACGGTCGACGGACTGATGCCGTGCCTCCGCCTGCTGCTACGGAGCTCAGTACCGGCCGGTGACCCGTGAGCTGTGACTGCTTCTTCTTCTCCAAGATGGCAGTTCGCTCCGCCCTTGCTTGGCTGCTTCTTCAATTCTTCTTGATTCGGCCGACGGCTAGGGGAATAAATTACAAGTATGTAGAGCCCTAAACTAAATACTCTTGCTACCTCAAGATTTCTTATATAGTTTTTAAGACTTAAATTTTGCCCAATTTGTTTTTTGTAGGGTTTAGTTTACAAATTATAATTTAAGGCTTGTAATTTAGGGCTTATTGGCTTGGATTAATGCTTGGTTAGAATTTAGACATTAGTAAGTTAGATACAATTAAATTGGCACAAAATTTATATTTATGTTATATTGTTTATGTTGTAGATTAGGTATAATTGAATTGTTGAATGTTCTTGTTGTAGATTAGGTATAAATATTATAATTGAATTGTTGAACATTTATGTGGTAGATTATGGAGAGATATTTAAAAAAAAAGAGTGTTGAAGGAAATGTTGTTGAGGAGAGTTCAAATAGAGTTGAAGTGGCCTCGAATAGGGTTGAAGGGACCTTTAATAGAGTTGAGAATAGTTCAAATAGAGTTGAGGAGTGCTTCAATACGATTGAGAGGATAGTCTTCTTATTTATGTAGAAAAAAGATGTATTTTTGAACATTGATACTGAACTTATAGTAAAACGGTTTCAAGGTATGAAAAAACATAAAAGACAGTTGTAAAAGTACGTCATTTGTATTCGTGTTCATTGTCAAACTATTTTATAGTTGCTTTATTTCAAGATTTTGGACGGCACTGACTTCAAATCCTGGCTCCGCCACTGATCATCACACTAATGATAATAATTAACTCATTATTTTTCTTTTCGAGTCTAGCAACAAGGTCAAAGGCAATTATATTATCACCGTGAAAATTAATTGTAACGCCACATTGTTATCCTACCACAAATTATAAAGTAATGGCCAATTATATGGGCCACCATACTTTTTTCTGGGCTGTTGGGTTTTTTGTTACCCAACAATCCCTAGGCGATGATGATCAAATTTACCTTTATAGGTCATTGCTGAGGATTGAAGTGGTATCGACCACTACGAGAAGAAACTTAGCATTTTAGCAACACCTATTTCATTGTCTCGGGTCCAAATTGGAGTTTTGGGCCTTATGTGATTCCTTTGTTAACTCCTTGGCCCAACAAAGCTTTGGCCCATTTGTTGTCTTAGTCTTGAGTACATATATTCACAAGACTTCACTTTGTTCTGTTGAAGCTCCAAACGTTCTCTCTGTCCCTAGTTTCCGATCTCAAATTTTAAGGTTCTTAGTGAGAGGAGAAATCACTACCTTAGTGGTGTGATTATAGTTGATTCTTCCATTTGGGTGTATAGTGTTGCTCATCCTAGGGTTTCCTTGTTGAGAGTTTGATCATGAGCCTAGTTTTTCACTTTCTGTTCATAGATCGGAAGACTTAGTGTAATGTTTGTGACAGTGGCACCACATTATATCTGTACCACACATAGAAAATAAAATCTATATTTATACTACAAGCACCCTACACTTATAAACTGATGTGTGTCATGTATACAACGTACGCATAATAACTCTCTTAGTATATAAAAAATTATTTAAAAATGTGGTGCCATAAACAGTTTTTGTAGTGGCAATATAGTCACTCTAAAGTAATTTTGATACACGATAAGAATTTGACAACTATAACCACTTTATTCGTTTTAAAAAGGCAATAAATAATAATTGGGCATTTTATATTAATTATTATTATCTCCATTTTTTTACTTCACCACTAATCCAAAACCATCACAACAACGAAATAAATCCGCTTTACCGTTTTCATGATTTTTTTTTTTAAATATTACAAGGGCTGGGGATTGTGAGGAATTCAACCTTTGATCAAGGGTGTGAGAAATTAATTTACATGTCATTAAACTACACATGTCTTGGCTACAATTTTCATGATTTGATTCAAGTATTACGTAAAATATTCTTTTTATAACTATTTATTCGAGGCAAATCAACTTATGTGCAACACGATATAAATGAAGGGGATAAGGAAGAAAAGCTACAAACGGTAAATTTATTTTATTTCTTTGTTTTTGTTAGAATTTTGAGTGAGATTTTATTTTTTAAAAATAATTCCCAAAGCCCCATAGACTTACTTAGGTTAGACTAATGGAAAAAGATAATCCGCTACCATGGATGGACTACAAACAAAGCTATTGAATATCTACTTGATGAAGATATAAAAGATAAAAAGGGAATGATATAGTCAACACTAAAAAACTACTCATAATAAAGAGATAGCGGTGATGGTCATTGAATTACTTGTTTTTAAAAAAAAAAAAAAAGATCCTTGTAGAACTATGCCCCAACTGAATCATATTTCTAGGTCCGCCACTAATAAATCCGCATTCTATAAGCTCGATTTGTTATACCAATATTATTTTACTTTTGAACATATAAATAAAGATATATAAAAATTAAAGTTATCGTATGGACTGTGTGTTAGGCTAGAGCCCTACTTGGCTTTGCAAAGTAACTAGCATGAGATTCCATTATTATTAGTAAACCTTTGCCCAGGACATGCCAGTATCTCTTTCTTTTATACATATATATATATATATATATTTTAATTATACTAGTGTTTACGGAGTGATACTTGACAAAAAGGGACGTAAGAGGTGGATTCAAGTTGCTTTTTTTTTTTTTTTTGAAATGGATGACATTCATAAATAGAAATCAAGCCTAAAGGCTGGGTCCAAAAAAGATGGGATACAATCAATCCAATTACAACTACATCTATTTAAAAGAGCGAATGAGGCGATGGCGTGGACAACTCCATTTGCTTCCCGTGGGATGAAATTGCAAGAGCCACGATCCATAGATTCCAAAAGTGCATGAATTTCACCAAAGACCAGTGCATAGGGGTGATGATTGAGCACCATGTTAAGACTTTGGGCAATATTTAGGCAATCTGTTTCAATAATGAAGATTTGAAAATTATGTTTGCAAGCAAATCTAAGGCCTTCAAAGATCGCAAAAGCCTCTGTCAGTTTCACCGTAATCGAACCTTCCTGACATTCTGTGAATACTCCATGAACAATGCCTTTCTCATCTCGATTCAAGTTGCTATTTAACTAGGAACTTGTTTGTAATTTTGCATTTTCGAATTTTGACATGAACTTTTTCTCAAAATTGCTGGCGAAAAGGCTACTTGGACTTTTTTGTCCCTCTTTTGGTCACAGGTACAAGGTTTATAATCAACTTAACTGCTTTAAAGTTTAAAAAATAAATTCAAGTTAAACTTGTTCTAGATGAACTAAACTGCTCTGTGAGTCAGTGAGCTCTCCGATTAAAGTTGGTTTTTCTTTTTAATTCTTTTGTCTCCTCAAACCGATAAGTGAAGTGACAAGTAGGTGCAGTGAAGTGACCAAACTTCGCTTGGTTTCAAGAACATGAACTCCTCGATTTGTTTTTTAAATCTATGGACAGGTGTAAAAACCACCTATAATTTGAAAATTAACTGGAGATTCCCTTTTCTCTTATTTTCGTTTATCCCCAAATTCCTTAGTGTCGTTGCCATTGTGACTCTACACTGGATGTCGGGTGGCGGTGGAGACAAAAAAAACAGGAACAAAGAACATGCATTCCCGAGCGTAGCTTCTCTTCCACGAACTAGAGCATCAAGGGGTTAAACATTGATACAAAGAGTAGTGGACCCTTCATTCAGGCACCATGCGATTAATACAAACATAAATCCGGACCCAAAATGCGCTGAAAAATCATACTATAAGAAAGGGTTAATTTCAAAAATCGTTCTCAACCTTTGAGTTAAGAATCAACTGGGTCTCTAACCTTTTTTTCAACCTCTTGGGTTCGCAACCTTTCATAAATTCACACGATAAGTCATTTTTAATCACTATTTTGTTCATTTTTCAACAAATGACTATTATGCCTCTTCACTTTTTAATTGTAAAATAAAAAGATTTAATAATAATAAGAAAATTTAAAAAAAAAAGGAAAAACCCACCCACCCTACCCTACCCTACCCTACCCTACCCTTCCCTCTCAAGAATTGCCGGAAACGATAGCAAAATATTGAAAACGCAAAATACTGTCATTTCCGGCAGCCAAAATTGGGGGAGAGGGCCAGAAATAGCAGTAAAATGGGGGATGAACCCCCGGGGTAAAAATACTGTTAGAAATGCCAGGAGCATGCATCAATTCTGGCAACAAAATGGGAGGTTAATCCCTCCCAAAAATGCTGCTAGAAACGACAGCAATCTGCTACCATTTCAAGTGGCAATTCTTGGGAGGGGAGGGGATGTGGTGCGTGGGGGTAGGGTAGGGTAAGGTAGGGTAGGGTGGGTGGGTTTTTCTTTTTTTTTTTTTGTAAAATTTTTTAATTATTTTTATATCTTTTATTTTTGAAATTAAAAAGTTAAGAAGTATAATGATCATTTTGTTGAAAAATTAACGGAATAGTATTAAAAATGACCTATCGTGCTAATTTATGAAATGTTGAAGGCCCATGAAGTAAAAAAAAAGGTTGGGGACCTAATCGATTCTCAGCTCAAAGGTTGAGGACGATTTGTGAAATTAACTCTATAAGAAATAACCAAATTAACTGAAAAATAAACATCTATATCTATATCTATATCTATATATTAATTAATCCACTTAAGTCTCGTATGCTTGCCGCGGCCTACCCGCGGCCTTCTTCTACAATGTGCAGTTCGGTCTCTGCTTTGAGTTTTTCTTGCGGGAAAGGTCCTTTTCGGCTTTTCCCTTCTTTTAAACACGTCATTGAACTTCTTGGACTCTGCATAAAGGTCCCCACTCTCTTCAAAGACAGCACAGATGATCTTTTCACCCCGAACTATCGAACAATCCCACCTCGATGCTACTTCTTGAATGTAAAGTCTCAATTTAGTTCAAAAATCATTCTTTTGCCTTGTATCACTCCAATTTGAGATTTTCACCTGTATAAACCATATCCACACAAATTAAGTAGAAATCTGTTCGGTTTCATGTAAAATTGCATAAGTTAAGAGAAGTATTTTTGTATATAAAATACACTTATCAAACTCCCCCAAACTTAACCCTTGATCGTCCCGAGCAAAAAGTTTACCTAATTACATTAAACACACAAAATAAAATTAAACACATAACATAAAATAAAAACTTGCCAACATCCTACCCTATGTCATTTATGGCTGTCACAGTACATTGCCACAAACAGTGAACTCATCCAATACTTGACGAGAGAATGGGCATAATCACACATTTTGTATCCCAATTTTCCCACCTTTTTATTTAGTAAATTTTACAGTAATTGTTTCTTTTTTTTATAACAAAAATTTTTGTAAAAGAACTATAGAGAATATTTTAACTTGTGACAACTGGGTTTAACAATTAAATCTTAACCATTTTGCCTATTTGTTTTGTTTGTTAATATTTTTCACTAATAAATTAAAATACCAAATCTGAAATGTCAATTCTAAAACAAACTCTAATCCATCATAATTTGTTAATTCACTATCTCTACCGTGTGTATTGGTGATTTTAATGTTATTTGAATTTTTTTAATGCATTTTACATATTTTTTTTTGAATTTGTTAGTTTTATTAGGATTTTTTAAAATGAGGCGGGTAACAGATATTTTTTTCATTATTGTATATATATACGAAGAATTTTATATAAGAATGTATATTATCTTTTAAACGATCTTAAACTTTACGATTATTAAGTCCATTGATCTTGGTGATTCAATTAATATATACTTGTATTTTTATATTTTTTATAGGGGTGTAAATATTACAGATTTATAATTAACTATATAATACTATATTTTAGTAAGTTTTGCACGGGTTGTTTAACTAGTTAATGTTTAAGCATTGAAAACTCGTAGTTTTATGCAAAGACCTATTGCAATAACTTACCATAAAGAGTAGGAATATTCTAATTAGACAAAAGAAGGGACAAAAAAAGTGACAAAATAGACAAGTGTCATAAGTGATTAGTGTTGATGTAAAAGTGATATGATGTGTTGAAAAAAAATATTGTGCCACATGTCAATTTTGTTAAAACTTTTGTATGTATTTTTATTCAAATAGCACAACCTATAAAGAGTAACGTTTTACTGCGACATCCGTAGGTTATAAACCCTTTCTACGTACAATGCAAATGTGGTTCCCTGAACCGACGACTCATTAGTGTGATAAAAAAGACTAAGGGCATAGATATTGCTATGCTGCTTTAGCATGAACGAAAAAAGAAACAAGAAGAAGAAAGTCTTTTGCAAATTGATGGATGAAAACGATAAGACGGGCCTTTAAAGGTGCAGAAATGTAGCAGAACTCACCTAGATAGGAAGGCTAGAAGTGAACCAAATACGAGATCGGCACCTTCATGGTGACTTTGAAAGAAGTAGCATTACTCATTTTAATTAGAAATAAGTGAAAATATGCAACAAAATTAGAAACTGGTTTTTTCTTCTCCTTTTTTTATTACTCATTTTAATTATGTCGATTCCAAAATTAAGTAATTCGTCAGTTGTCAAGTTGAACATGCCTTCTAAACATCCATGACAATATTTTCCTTAATTCCTTAAACATAATTGAAATAAAACACAAATGCACGATGGATATGAATTGATTTGGGTGGATTCAACCGCTTTTGTGCCACATGAATTTCGTGCCTATAATTGTACCGCAAGTAATATTTTTTTCAAAGTTTATTAATAAATCCTTTATGACATTTTTAACAGCCGCCTTAATATATGATGATGCAATTTGTGAGTTGTGACAAATTTGAAATAAAGCCATGTGTAAAACGTTCTTTTATTAACTATTTATTTATTTCATAAATTATTTCATATATTTAACTAGAGCATCAATATAATGTGTTTATATACCATCAATATATTTTCACAATCAGATGTAAAAATTAGAGGAAATTCCAGACCAAGAAAATGGTTCAAAAATAGAAATTCTGAAAATAAATATGGAAAACTGCTCATTACCAGTTATTTTCCTTAAACATTTCTATGCCATAGATAGAATATCGGAGATTTTCGCACAAATTTGAAGTACTATTTATATAATTACGATGATATATTTTCATAATCAAATCGATAGAGCATTCCGCAATCTCTCTCTCTAAAAAAAATAAAAATTTAAAAAATAATAAAAAAGAATTCTTCCGGAGAGAGGTTGTTTTTTTTTTAAAAAAATGGGTGCTTGTGCTAGTGTACCAAAGGGAATGAGGGATGACGCCGTCGCGCCACCACCAGAACAACCGCAGGAGGAAACAACCGCCACCGACACAATGGAGGAACAGTCTACAAAAGAAGAGGCCAAGGTGGAGGAACCGGAAGGCGGTGATAAGAAACCAGCTGAAGATGGAGACAAGGTGCCAGTGGAGGTGAGTGATTTTCTTGATTAGTTCATCACATTTTTCATTTCTTCATTCTTCATTTTTCCCCTTAAAATGTATCCTTACCAGGGTCTTCACCCACATTCAAATCACATCTTCCCCACCCCTCCTCCCCATCGGTAATTATTGAAAAAAAAAAAAAAAGAAAAAAAGAAAAAAGCGACCCGATTCTTTGATCATATATAAGTTCATGTCATATCGAGCCAAAGTAATATCTGTGCTTTATTGATATTGGTTCACTTATCTAAATGATATTGAATGTATCACGAAACGTTGGATATGAAATTTCAAGCTTTTTTGAGTCTAATGCGAGGAGTGAATCAGAGCCAATGTATAAAAAGGCATAAAGAACGGTTCAGCAACACGATCAAACTTTGAGCATCTTTTTAGAATAATGGCTCAATGAATTGTCCCACCCCACGGATTCATATATTTCTATAATGCATCTTCATACATGTAGATAATTATCAATAATTGGTTTCTTCTCTATGTGAATTTTGTTAAATTTACATAATGTTTTTCATGGTTCTCAAGAAAGGAAGAATGATTGATGGAAAAGAATTTCTAAACTTGCAGAGTGAAGAGCCAAAAGTAGAGCCTAACACAGAGATCAGTGGATCCACCGTGGTGGAGAAGGAAGAAGTGAAGCTGGAGGCACCTTCGGCCTCAGCTGCGCCACCTGCTCTGGCAGCTTCTGAACCAGAAAAGGAAAAAGAAACACTGAATGTGAATGAGGAGAAAACAGAAATTGTTGAGGAGAAGAAGTGACAAGATATATGAACATGATTTTCTGTTAGCTGCTTTCCTAGGGACTCTAACTTTGGTCTATTAATGTTTTCTTAAACAAATTATTGTTGGTTTTCAAGATGTTTGTATGTTCGACTTCTCTTTTAATCAATTTTCTGATTATTCAAATCATTTTTTTTAATCAGTTTTGAGTTGTTATTATTCCACCTTAAGACAGCAAAATAACCTAAAATGAGATTACTCATAAAACAGAGATTCTTCCAAGTGTGATCAACAGAATACCTGAAAATGCGAATGTAACATAAATGGAAAGAAAAAGAAACTCAAAATTTGAAACCACACACCTGCACAAAAGATCTGCATAAATTTGTAAGTTGGGAGCAGCACCACTTTCTCAGCAGTTAAAGCTGAAAAATTAGCAGCTTGTTATCAACGATGGTTAAGTTTTCGCCAACTTTTTTGTTCCTACTCTCTCTGAATGCTCGGGGGAAACATATAAGACTGTGCAGATGAAATAACTTGAAAACCCACTGGAACTGACAGGTTCTTAATCTTTTCCCTGTTTCTCTCTCTTTGCAGCATTCCCCAAATCAGATCTTAAGACTCTCGTACGTCACTTTTATCTTGAACATATGAAAACAGTAACCTTTGTGGAGCCTTGGCATTAGGATGAAATGAGAGAACATATCATCAATAACAAAGGCTTACAAGTCAATCTTTGTAATCTGTTTGTTTTGCTGCAATAGATATATTCTTCAATTCCATAATAAATACAGCGTTTTCCAAAGGTTTCAGGAAAAAGGAAAAAAAAGGAGAGCAGACGTGTGCTCTTCCGATCTATTTTCACATAAAAGAAGAAAACAATTGCCAAAACGGTGGAACATATGTGGATCATCAGCTAAAGATAATATTTACATTGAGTCTGATATTGGCTTAACAGTCAAGAAACAGTGCATTTTCTCAATGACAGAGCCACAGAGGTAGTAGATAATAGTCAATTGTACCAAGTTTCTACTTTTCCATTACGATCTGGCAGATTCATCATCTTCACAGGCATAGAATATTCTATCAAAATCCTAAATCCATGTGCACTTGCAAGCAAAACTTTGTGGTAAACAAATGCAAGATAAAATGTTGTACTAAAGAAGTAAGTGGCATCAGTTAAAACTTACAAGTATGTACGAGAAAACAATGGCAAATAATTTGTGATTCCATCTTCTAAAGATGCAGAACAAAGATTCTGTTCGACATTCTATTTTCGTACAGCAATTCACAGTAACAGGGAAGAAACTATATAAGTCCATGTTTGATCCTCTTTATCAAAATACATTATAATCCCACCTACCACTGACTGACTTGACAACTCCTCATTTATAACCACAAATTTCAAACTCCTATTAAATCTACACCACTCATTTCACCTCTTTATAATTTCTCTTTATAAATCAACTACCATAAAATGAATCAAACAGACATTAAATGTAGTTAAGCCCACCATAACAAGACGTGTATTTGAGAACAATTTAGTGTTAATAGCAGAATGTAAAATCATGACTTAAAGGAAATGCCAGCATGCACCAGAGGAAATAGCATAATTTTAAGATTCTGAAATCACAAAGAGATGTGAGAAATCTATTATCCTTCAAGGATTCAATATTTTTTTGATGATGCAGCAGATATGATTCGTCTGGATGGAAAATGATATTAATGGATAAATTAAATGCAAAATAAATATGCCAAGCTGGGCAGGATGCGCCAAGCTGGGCAGGATGCACCAAGCCGGAAAATGTCATGACATTGTAATACACACTAAACTCATTTAGTACCCATTTCTTGGCATTTGATTTCAAATGCCAAACGCTCATTCTCAAGCTTTAAACACTCATTTTCCATTCTCATCTCCTCCAACTCCTTGTCTTTGAGCTCACTAGACCTCAGCCACCTGATACGTTGCTTCTCCAACTCCAGCATTTCAGCTTGAATTTGTAATTTCTTCTCTTCTAACTGAAGTCTGCGGGACGTGAACCATTGATTCTGTAGCACATCCCCATGGCTTCCCTCAACAAATAGTGGGTTCACACTTGCATGATCATGAGGAGCAGATGGGTTGACACTTGTGTAATCGTGAGGACCAGGTTTTTTTATAGCACTCTTGAAGTTCATGATGCATGTAGAGTCCAGATCTTCATGATCATCCACTGGTTTCTTTCTCTTTGCAGGAACGCTTAATGTAAGAAGATCCTTACTCAAGGCATGTCTTTCCCTAGTGTCATCATTTAAGTCATCACTTGCCTCATTTTCTTCCTCCTTGTCAGTGTTATCTGGGATATAGGTCCTGATCTCATGAGATTCTTGTTCATCACTACTTCTAAGAGCTAACTGTAAGGATCTTTGAATAGCTTGATCATGAGGGATGTACAATCGGTTTCCATTGTGATATGAGCACATTTCTTGGTAAAACAACTGCTTTGAGCCCAATATCTTCTTAACAGCATTCTTTGCTTTGTCGGACAGATTCATAGAATCCAATAGCGAAGGGTTTTCAACCACCTCGCAAGAGGTACCTCTCCCAAGTATGTCGTTAAGTTTCTTATACCTTTTGTTCAGATCGTTGAACTTATCCTCACATTGTTGAGGAGAGACATGATAACCTTTCTCAGCCATGACCTTGGAGATGGCTTTCCACTTCCCTTTCTTCGGTAGAAGTGGTGAATGCCTTCTTCCACCCCCATCACCAGCATCAGAGGCATGATCTTCTCCAATATAAGAAACAGCAGTAATCAAAAGCTTCACCATTTGATCAGTCCATTTCACACGCTGCCAGGGCAACTCTTTTCTCTCTCTCACACCATCATTACGATCATCGGCATGTTGTCCGACAGAATAAGAATTGTCCTCATCACAAGAATTATTTGTCATGTCAGCCTTGGCATGACAATCACCAAACGGATTTTGTGCATCAAATCTTCGCACATCTCTATTCGGCATGGGAAAAACATCTCGAACCTGTGCATTTGAAGAAACCATAAAACCTTGGCATTGGTTTTGTTGTCCGTCAACCTGCATTGATGCTTGTAGGTCCAAAAAACCACAAGATTTTCCAGGCATCATATTCCCACTAGCTGATGACTTTCTTTCCATTGTTGGTCACAGAACACCTCCAAAATCAAACCCAAATGAAATTCTATAGCCTATTCAGTCCAAGAACCCATAAAGGTTTCAATCCCATTAAGCAAACTAGTTCCGTTCATTCTTTTCTTTCCATGACGGGCACAAAAGACACTCTTTTTTCAATACCCTAGTTCTTTCAAAAAAACATAACGACGTTACTCGAAAGGGGGGGGGGGGCTTACATCCGGATTTTGGTTTTGTGTTTTGGGTGGGGGGTGTTGATACCAGTTCTGATTCTATCCCGATTTCACCAGCTCCCTGCATGATAATTATTAAAAAAAAACCCTTCAAATAAAAATAAAATTTATAATAATCCAAGAACGGGAAATGCAAACAAGACAGCCACCTCGGAATATATAGCAAATCCTTGAGCTTTAACCTGATGGAACTTCGGATTACCTTTATTTCCTACAGCAAGCGTGAACAACAAGCAGGCGAAAACGGTGGTGTTCGAAAAATAGATAGATACAGGAATCCGAGAGGAGCAGCAAAGCAGACAAAGCGCTTTCTGGAATCCAGGGACTGTTTGGCTTTACTTAAAATGAGAAATTATAAGTTCCAATAATTGTGGGGCAAAAAAGGGGAAATAATCGGGTCCCAGACCCGGATAATCCGGTTCATTAACGGACGTCAGCGATTTCCATTTTCCGTTAAATGAATCATCCACTCGGCGCACGGTAGTCGACGGGGGCGATTCCCTCAAACCCTCTATATACCTTCACTAGTCAATTTGTCATCACATCCTTCAATTTTCATCTTCTATATTCTCTATTCTCACTGCGCAACTCCAATTCTCCAAAGAAATTACCGGTGAGGTTTTCTGTCACCTTACATTATTGATTTTAGATCTTTGTGTTCGTTCTTCTGTTGGATAGATATCGGGATCTAGGGCTTTATATTGTATAGTATATACCTGTATATCGATATTTGTATAAGTTTCTGTCGACTTATTTGGGTGGATTTGTTGGAAAAAATGTTTTCTGCAGGTGATTTTACTGCAAGCTTTAGTGCGTTTTTACCATGTGAGTATTATTATTCATTTCTGAATTTATTTATCAGAAATAAATTTTCTTTAGTTAGTTGGAATCCTTGTGTTTGTGCAATAATTTGGTAATATATCGTGTGACTAAACTAGTTGTGCCACACAGGCTTCTAAAAGGAAATTTTTAATTTTGAGGGCTTCTTCTTGTAAGGGTAATGGAATGTCTTTCAGAATAATCAAGCCCACCACTGGTTTAGAAACGTTTCTTGTTGGATCTGTTATAGGGACTGTGTACTTAAATGTTAAAGAGAAAGAAAGTTAAAGCATAAGGCCAAGCTTTTATGAAAATGCTTGCCGTATCTTCTGAATTACAGATTGCTACCAGCTGAGTAGCAATCTGTAATTGCTTTTCATTTTTGGGGATTAATTCACAAAGTATTCGCATCTGTTAAGAAAAATTATTTTATGAATTTAGGGCTGACGATGAGCCTGTAGACCCAAAGCAGGAACTTGAGGAGCGATGCAAGGCACCATGTACACGGCCACTTAGAGAATATCAGGTGATTTCAATTGAATTGATATCACACACTCCCATTTCTTTCTCTAATATCTGCTTTTTGTGTTCTTTAACTGTATACCCAAGTATTGCCTAGGCCTAAATGAAATATAAAATAAATTTTACCTTTTTCAGTTTTTCTTCTTCCTCTTTTTCCTTTTCTTTTTCTTTTTCTCTTTTTTGGAGCTTGTACAAACTCCAACCACAGTAGCTATGCAGGTTTGTACTAATGTTATGAAAACTGGACAGGATTGGACCAGCCAGTTCGACTGGGAACCGGATGGGAAACCAGTCCGGTCCCAGTCCGGTTGATTGACAAAACCACTTTTAGAAGAACTTGACCAGGAACCTGAATTTTAGTGGTTTAACCGCAAACCCGTCGGCCCGGTTCCGGTTTCGGTTTCATGGTTCTTAGTTTTACACCAAAAAATTTTAATTTTGCAGCTTTTAAACGGAAAAAATGGAGAAATCGGTAGAGAATAGAGATAGAGATACAGAAATAGAAATTTGCATATGCACATATGCATAAAGAATCAAAGTAAATGTAAAACTTTGCTGAGAAAGGAAGAAGACCGATAAAACTTTGCTGAGTGAGGAAGAAGACCGATAAAACTTTGCTGAGTGAGGAAGAAGACTGATAAAACTTTGCTGGAGAAAGATTTGAAAGCTATTGCAAAAAGAATTGACCGGTAAATTTCGGTTTTGCACTTGGATTTCTCCCTTTCTCGCTCTAAGCAAATTCTGATTTAGGTAATGGAAGAACATAGATTTAAGGTGGGGAGAGTTAGGTAATGGAAGGACACAGATTCAGAATTGGTGGAGATAAAAGGATAGATTTAAAAGGTTTACCTAAATCTACATTTTTTGTCTATGTATATTTTGGGTAGTTAACAAAATTATTAATTGAACATTTATATAAATTATAGCATTTAATTTTTAATTTTTTAATTAAAACCGGTTCGACCTCGTTCGTCCTTTTGACCCTTGAGCTGTTGCCATTTCCGGTTTTTTGAGAGGTCCAGGCATCCAGCTTTTTGAACATCGGTTTGTAAAAAGCACGAATTTAAGCATTTTGGAGTAGGCAAATATTCAAATATTTACTTCCCAATTATGCTAACCTTTATCATTGTTGCGTCCTCGACATTCCAGCCATATAGCATTTCCGGTTACTACCACAAATGCATGTGTGGGATAAGTGATCCATATGCTAGGTTAGAATCATAATTAATGTGTTCATATTTATTCACATTTTTATATGCCAAGGTGAACTTTAGCTATTTATTAAAAAATAAGAATTCAGAAATTAGATTTCTGAATGGAAATTACTTTTGAGTATCCGTAAGAAATAGCTGGGCAGAAAGAAGTTGGTTTAATCATGCTAGTGAAGTTTTTGGTAAAACTTCTACTCCAAGATTTTTCTTGGATTAATTATTACAACATAAATAATCAATTTTTAACTGTATATCGCTCACCCTTTAACTACTCAATGGGAAATATTTTATTCTTTATAGCTCCATCTAATTTTCTTGGATTGAATGCTATTATTTTTTCTCATATTGTCTATGAAATCGTGGAAAAATAATTCACGTTAATATTGCTGGATATGATACATTCAAATCTAGAGTTGATAGTTGCGAGAGGAAACAATGGTGATGTGTAATGACAGGAGAGTTGAAATAGTTAGACAAGTTTCATATATCACGTGATTACTGATGTTGTGATGTTTACTTGCAAGAATCTGATGTAAGTTTTACATGTGCTGAGGTAGCTTAGTAATATTGTCATCATATAAGGTCAGCAGCCATCAGGAATAACTAAGCTGTATAGATTTCAATCATGGCATTGCTTTTCATGGGTAAATTTTAGCTAAGTTTTGGATGAAAAGAAGTCAATAATCAGTAATAAACTGTGACTTTGATGGGACAGAGTGGCCTTAATCTTATGTTGATGTTCAATTAATTCCTTTATAGTTTAGTTATGGTAATTTTGACCTAAGGATCCCCATATGTTCACCATCTGAAGAATACCTGCTTTTGCGTGTAGATTTGAGAGAAGACAATGGTAGTGATGCTTGCTCTTAGGCAATTAACTTGTCAACAAGTGATTAATTTTTTCTGGGCGATCTGTCTCCATCACCAGAGTCTTATTTGTTAACTTCCTATATTGATAGCTTGTTATAATCACTTTCCGTTTAAGAGCATTCCTCTTCATTATGTTTGTGAATTGTGTGTCGTGCATGCAATATTTTGTGAGATTCGTGCACATGTAGGGTGTTGTTCCTCAGTACCATTTTGACATGCTACTACTCACTCACTACCGTTTAATTGCAAGTGCTAATCTGAAGTTTCTGATAGGCTTGTGCGAAAAGGATCCAAGGGGATGAAAGTGGGAACAAACACTGCACTGGACAATACTTCGATTATTGGCGATGCGTTGATAAATGCGTAAGGCCGTTTTTCTCGTCTACATTTGTTTTCCACTGCCCCCTCTATTCTATTTGACCCCACAGCAATCCTTTCCTCTAGTTTGCTGGTGACACCTTTTTTTTTTTTTTTTTTTTCCTAATACGCAGGCTGCAATGAAGCTTTTCACTCATCTCAAATAACAGTGCCAGACCTCATTGTTATACTAGCTCAGATAATGCTCTTTTGATCAATCCATTTGTTTCTGTACCGTGTTCTATTGCCAAAAACCAATGATGCTTGTGTGATGCACTACTTAGCTAAATGGAAAGTTGAAATATGAAGACTTCATTGGGGTTCAATAAAAGAAAAATTGTGGGATTGAACTTGATTTGCTTTTCCAATTAATAACACATTGCTTTTAGTTTATCGATTTTGCTTTTGCGTGTGGGATTTTGTTTTCGTCACCAGATTTGTATAGAATAATGCTACTGTCTCTATCCTAAAAAGATAGTCCACTATTTTATTTTCGTCTATTATAAAAAGATAGTTTACTTATTATATTGGGCATTTATTTAATGTTTTAGTCATATATGTGCCCTTAATTAATTATTATTATTCAATTACCTATGTATTGAAAATATTTCAAATAATTAATGAGACATAACGGTATATGTGGAAAAATGAGATAAAATTTAATGTTTTAACTATATTAACTATCGTTTCTTAATCTATGTGAAAATAACTATTGGAGTATCCCTGTGAAACGGAGGGGTAATTTGTCTAGACTAAAGACCGGTCGTTATTTCTTTATTGGTTATTGTATAATTGAAGATCTCATGTATTTATGTATATCTACTTATCCTCTAATATAGTGATGTTAATTAGACGGGAGATTGATATCTAGTTTAGATAAATAGCATCGCTCATTTGTATACCATCCACCTATCTTCCTTTGTTGCCTTTCTGCAAATCATATACGGGAAGCATCTTGCTTGGCAATATGACTGACGGTTAAAATTGATATAAAGTCATATTTATGATGTCATACAGATGTGTGATGTATGTCACATGATTGTAATTTCTCATGTGATTTGTTCTGATATACGTCACATGATCATTTGACATTATATGATGTTATAACATATAGTGTTATATTGAAACTCGATTGACAGTTTTAGGAATTAGGAAATGAATAGGTGCTTTTGTATGGCTCTTGAAGCGAGACAAAGCCGCTTTTTGTTTTTCTCTGGTTAATAATTACATTTGGAATTATTAGGCTAAAGAATTATGTTACATAGCACAACTAGTATTAAGTACATGCATACATTACATTATATAATTAATTAAATCAAGTACTTCACATATGATTACTTTTAATTTTACTTATCATTTAACGTCACGTGTATTATTATATAAACTAGTGTTTGGCTCTTGTTGTCCTATATAGCATTATTCTAGGCTAAATAGATCAATGCATGGTACTTGTATAACGCAGTTGATTGCATATATGGTTTTAATAGCTGATATGGTACATATGGAAATTATTGAGCGTCAGCCACGAGTTCTTTATAACACCCGTGGTTGGCCACATTTTAGAAAACTATTAATAGAAAATAAATAATTATTGTTTATTGTTGGGCTCAATTTTCAGGCACATACAGTCACATTTATGTCACTCGGATGCAAATCGGACTATTTGTATAGAACACAATAACCTATACAAAATAGTTAAATCACGAAATCACATATAATTTCATGTATGTGGTTATTTTTTATTAATAGCCAAAGTATGAAACCTTATACTCCCCCGTCCCATAGAAATAATAAAAAATAGTTAAGTCACGAAATCACATATAATTTCATGCATGTGGTTTTTTATTAATAGCCAAAGTATGAAACTTTATACTCCCCGTCCCATAGAAATAGTCTCATATTAATTTTCACATAAATTAAAAAAACCTAATTAATATTCTTGGAAAAATAGAATTTATGAATATTTTTTTAATATGTCAATTTATTTGATGTTATTCAATTTTATTAGTTTTTATTTATTAATATCAATGCACATTAAATATGAGTCTATAAGAAAATTTAAAGATTAAATAATAAAAGTAGATTATAATTTAAGACAAATGAAAAAGGAAATTGAGACTATTTTCATAGAACAAGCTGAGTAAAACTCAGTAGAAAAAAGGTTAGAATGACATTGTCTAGTTACCGAGTTTGACGTAACCGGGGCCATTTGAAAACCACGTGGTTCCTATAGCAACATTTTCCAAGAATTAGAAGGGAAAAGTAAAGAATCATGCTAATTGCTATGGTTAAACACTTAGCAATGATATTTTACGCAATAATAGACAGAAATTTATTTTCACACTTATCACCACATACACAATATCAATTTTCACAATTTTGACAGTCATTTTGTGTATTTACGTAAAAATTTATTTATGGTTTTCCCAAATATAAGGCTAGCATGTTTACGTTTTAAAAATAACATATGACGTAGTCTTCGAGGGATTTAGTGGGAATTATGGGGGGCACAGTGAAAGAAATTACCCAATTAATTACATGATTTTCAATTCCTAAAACCCTCATTGCTGATTTGGTGAACACAATGCTTTGTTAATAGAAATCGAACTCCTGCAGCAAGATCGGAGATCCTCTGCAAATCTTCTCTGACTCCGATCAAACATGGCATCCAAAAAGATTCTTAGCGCCGACCACAATTCAAAGCCTGAGTCCAACAACGAGCCACCGGTCACGCCGCCGAATTCCACCTCATCTTCATCAACAACCTTCTTACCGTTTGAGAAGCGGACCCGGGACCTTCCGAATTTATCCGATTGTCATTGTTGTGGGATCCGAATTAACTACAGTAACCCGAAAGATCGGCTCCAGCCATTGGAAAGCGTCTGGCGGATCGTCCTCCTCTGCAGAAAGTGCAGCAAGAATGTCCAATCCGGCCAAACATGCCCTTATTGCTTCAAAGAAACGGGGAATTCAGGTACTGTTTTAAAATGTTGTGATTGTGGTCGAAGAATTCATCGGGATTGTGTTAGGAATTATGGTGATTACACGCCCTGGTGTTATTTGGGGCTAGGATTAGGATTTAGGGTGTGCGTGGATTGTTGGGTTCCTGATTTGCTAAAGGATTCTGTCAGGATTCATAGGAGGAGCGATACTAAGGATGTGATGAAATCTTGTGGAAACGGGGATATGAGGCAGAAGGGCGAGAAGGTGGAGTGTGAGGCCTTGAAAAGAGTGAAGAAGGAGAAGGCTCTGAGGAAGTCCGTGGTCATGCAGAACGCCATGGAGTCGTCAGAAAATGCGTTGGATATGTCAGATATGAATGGTAACAAAGGTGAAAAAACATGTGGTAGTGATGCCGTTGAAGTTGTGGATGATGTAGAATTAGCAATTCAATTGCACCGATCTATGAATAGTTCACCAAGGATTTTGAGGAATAAGTGCACGGAAAATTCAAGTTGTTTTGAGATTTCAAAAAGTAGGGAGTCAGATAATTTGTCATCAAGAAGGTCAGGTTTAGGAAGGAATAATGGAGAAAGTTGGAAACTCTACAGTTGTATTAATGAGATGGAGAAAGAGAAGCTTATCAGCACTGATGAGAATGATTCTTTTCTTCATGCTGATAAATTGAAATGTGGAGTATTAACTTACGAGCGGGACAAGAAAAGGAAGTTATGGAAAGTTGACGGCGAAGACTTTGTGGTCTCTGAATATGGGTGTAATCCGCAAAATGATTCAAAGTATAATTTGAATTTCAATGGCTCTGCACTTGGGTGTGAATTGAGATTTAATGGTCAGATCTATAAACGGGACAAAAAGCGGAAGTTATGGCGAGTACCTGACGACAATGCAATTGTTCCTGAACCTATGTCTAACCAGCAAGGTGAAGTAAGGTACAATTTTTCATTGAAATGTAGTGTTGGTTTTTACAGGAGGGACAAAAATAGGAAGTTATGGCAAGTGGATGATGACAGAATCATGGGTGCTGAAGGCAAGTATAATCTGAAAGATTTAGAGCTTCCTTTGAACTGCAGTGATAGAACTGAAAGATTCAGGCAAGAGCCTGTAATTTACAAGCGGAGGAGTAGGTTCAAATTGAGGGCACTCCAAGAAACTAGGAACGAACTTGTATTTGGAGAATGTAATTCTGGTTTTTGCAACAAAGTGACCTTTGAACCCCAGTATCAGCGGCAAGATGCTTCAAAGCATGAGTTGATTTTGGGAGGCACAGGGGAAAGTTGTTCAGTAAAATGCGATGCAGTGATAACTTTGCCAAATGGGAGTCCAGAGCCTGATCGGTACCTTTTTAAGTATGGTCCAAGGCGAAAAGGCTCCAAATTAGACTCAAAGTTTGAAACCAAGCTACTTTCTGATGCATCTCAGAATGAAAATCTAGCATTAGTTACTACTTTTGGTGGCAGCAGGACTGTTGAGCTTGTGACATGTGATGGCAAATTGATTAAGACAGATGAAATTTTATACAAAGATCCTGACTGCTATTTTTTTAAGTATGGCCAGAGAGTGACAGGTTCCATATCAGGCTCAAATTTTGATATCGACCTGCATTATGATGATTTGCTGAGAGAAAATCAGGCACCTGCTCCTGGATTGACCATCAATTCTCCTTCAAAATCTGGAACACCGTCTGATGCGTCCTGTGATTCTTGTCCAGCTAATTTGCTAGTATCTACGTCAGTCAGTGACCCATCTGTAGAAGAGACCTAAATAGAAAGGTATGGAAGTTGCTAGACTCCTAACATCTCTTTTACTGATGAAATTCCATATTTGTAATATCTCAATTTTCTTAGTATTGGCAAGTGTTTGCACGTCATCCTCATTGAAGTAAGTTCGTCTTGCAAGCAATGTTTAAAAGGCCAACTAGGATGTCAAAGTGAGGCTGGGCATATGCCCAAGGCAGGGGCGGATCTAGCCCACACAGGCCAAAAAATTTTAAAAATTTATATAGAAAAAATTTATATTAGCCCTATTAAATTTGTAATTTTTTGTGTTACAACCTGTGTAAATTAAAATTCCTGGATATGCTACTGGCCCAAGGTTTTTTCAGGCATCAGTCCTAACATAAGTAGATAGAATAATTCCAAAAGTTATAAGAGTACAAACCCAAAGTACAAAAGATAAGCCACAGGTCCACAGTGGCCATTATGATGGAGATATAGTTTTGACTGAATGATGATTATATGCCGGCAATTAAAAGATAGAACAACAGCCTGTAGGAAACACGTAACTGAATAGAACAAAAACAAAACCAAAGGAGTGACGTGATATCCCAAGCACCATTAGCCGGGAATTGCTATGAAAGGAGAAAAAAGGAGCTCAAGAAACCATATTTAAGAAGAAAACTGGAAACCAGTTAGGGAATAACCTGAATTCTGAAACCTGTGAAACAACTAACAGTTTGTTTGACATATTAGGAAACCAATTAGGGAGCAGCCAGAATTCTGAAGCCCATTAAACAAAAGTTTTGTGAAATATTTTCCGCTCCTTTGACTTCAAAAGTAGAGAAAACATAGTAAATGAAGACAAAATTTCACTGATGATAGGAAAAGGATATAAAAATAGAAAGAAAGAGGTAACATGTTTTCTGTCTGCTATCAATAGTGGGTTGCTGGTGATCATCTCTGTTGAAAAGCGGGAATGTCACTAATGAACAGGATTGCATGTGAATTGTAGGTTTAGAGAGCACTGGTCTGATGTTCTTTTCACTTAATTCTCTTATCTAACCTGCAGTTCCCTTTTTTGGTTTTTTCTACCTTTCCATGTTGGTACATGTTCAAAACAGGCAATAAAACCTGTCAATGTTCTGGACCACGAGAAACTATAGCAAAAAACTGATATCACTAAAGAAAGGAAGGATAAGAATGACAGCTGCCTGCCCAAGCAGCTCTGACGCATTGCCTTAGTTAGTTAAAGCTAAGGCGTAAGCATTGCCAGGCAGTAGGCTAAGTTTTTTGAGTTCGTAGAAGCGTCATGCAGACCTTAAGGCGTTTGCCTCAGGTGCTTTGAGAACCATTGCTTGTGTGGGCTGCCTGAATGCTTGAACTGCTAATTCAATGTTTTATTACTTCATTATAAATATTAGTTCATTTGGCATGTCTTCTGATGGAGGCTGTTGTTGGAAAGTAACTCTTTTCACCTGTAAATATGGAATATGTGGTTGGTTGATTTTATTGTCATTAGAAGAGTCTCAACTATTTGTAATAAGATTAAATGTGTCATTTAGATACCGTATCCTGTGATATGTCACAGACCAAGAATGGGTACCAGACTTCTTGCTAATTATGTAGAACTACTGAAACTAGTTCTATTTTATTATTGGTGTCACTCTATGAGTTTGACATCCGCATCAGTTTTATGCCTAGCTCTTGAAAACTATAAATACCACCATGGTTAACCATCTATTCTCTCTCCCTCTGGCTGCTGGTCCTTGGAACAATCATTCCCCTTTACTATCGGTCCTTTCTTCTATAATGTAAAGCTGTTATTTTCTTGAAAATAGTCTTGGAGATCTTAAGTGTGTTGACAGGAATTAACAAAAACAAGTCTGATTTTGTTTTGCTGTTTTACATAAAATATAGGAAATTTGACCATGCCACCACAGTGATGCATAGTATTTGTTCTTAATTAACAGACATGCATTACTTGGTGATAATGTGTTTTGCCCTAGCATTCTTATGCAAGTAACTACATATAGTTTGCTTGATAATATATTTTTTCAGGAGTTACAAATTTAATCTCTTGTTGTTTTTTGAGTGAAATCTTATAATATTTTCTTCCATGTTTTGCAGTCTATTCTAAACCTTAACATGGTTGGTGGAAAGCAAGTGCATATGCTACACTACATAGTTCATTAACTATTCAGCGGAAGTTGTAAAGGTAGAAACTAGAAAGAGTAGGAACGTTCTTCTATGTTGTAAAATGTGAAAATATAGAAATGTTCTACAGTAGTGGTCCTATTTTTCTTGAAAGAATATATTGGAAAATATGATTTTGTTGGGGTCGATATTGCTCATAAAATCATTTGTTCTTTCTTGCTAACTGTTTTCCATGGCGATTCATCTTCTTTAGCGCAAGGCTGATACTTGATGAATACCAAGCGTTAAATAGCACGAAGAAAAATTTATTCCTCACTGCAATTCTCATTTTGAAAATTTACCTAGACATGGGAAATTAATTTGTGCTGTAGAAAAGGTAAATGTTGGTGAATGTTGTTCCATATGTAATTTTTTTCTGTAACAATAAGACAATTATTAAATTGTAAAATATTTAATATTGCTTTCTTCTGGGCCACTAGTTTTTCATTCCTTCTATAACATGAAAGATTAGAAAAGAATTGTACATGTCCTTTCTTTCACAAGTTTGCCTCTTTGCTTTTATATTTTCAGTGGAATTAGACTTGAAGATTGACCACTTTAAGATCTATGCTTGATATTCGGATGTAATTTACTATGTAATACATGGGAAGAGGCTATATGGGAAATTAATTCTCCCGAAAATAGGTGAAAGAATTTTAAAGACCTTACAGAAAATGTCTACCTCTTGTACATCACGTGTATCTTCTACGTAATTGTTCTGTCAATCGGGGACAGAGCATAACTATTGAAAGATAGGGGACAGAGCATAACTATTGAAAGATGCATATTTTACAAACGGTAGTTTGTGATCTTTTGAGAAGAGATTTGTTTGTTTAGTAACTGGGTATTGGAATCCTATTTTGTCTGAATCATGTACTTGTTGCACTTGTTTGTCCTATTTTGTGTTTGTCTTGCCTTGGGTTGTTTATGTGTTGCTCACCCCGAGCACACAGGCATGAGAAAAATAGTCATTGTTATGTCGATTTAGATGGATGGAGCTTTACTCGTAGAACCTCAAAGATGAGGATCTGGTGCTGCTTTATGTGCCTTCAAAACTAATTGGTTAATAATTCTTTAATTTGTCAAATTAGCATGCTGTTGCGATTATCCATTCTCAAATTTTGTATCCTTTTATTCTATGGTGCATATGGTTGAGTTTGAAAGAGAGGTTGGAAGGGATTATCCTCCTCCTTAAAAGGCTAACATTTACAGCAAATGTCAAATTATGCATTTGTTTTCTTTGTAATGAGTGGATACTAGCAGGTCCAGATAGAGGAAATATCGAGAAGTATCCGGACCAGTCACCAGCCCGCACATGAGTTTAAAGGTCCCAAAAATGAAGCCTAAGATCCCACGTGTGAGTTTTTTATTAACTTGAAGTACTATAATAGGGTACTCTTAGAACACTTGAATTTTTTCCCCATATAAGTACCTGATGAAAAGCCACATCTTGAGTCTGCTTTATCTGCCAACTCCACTGGTAGGAAAATTACTTTCACGGATAGGTGAGAAGTAGCTTTGGATTTCACAAAGCTGATTTTAGATTTTTTTAGGAGCTACTTCAAACAGAGAACAAAGATGATTTCGGCTTCTTTTTCTTTAAATTTTGCGTATCGTTCTCCTTTTCTTTTGGGTTAATTTCACATATCGTCTCTAACCTTTGGGGTTAGTATCGACTGGATTTTTAACCTTTTTTTTTTAAACTCACTGGGTCTTTAACTTTTCGTTAAGTAAAATAAAAGGTTCTTTTGACAATTTCAGTCGATTTTTCTGTTAAATTCTTGACTGAATTATCATTATACCCTTATCTTTTTTAAATTAAGATCAAAACATTCTAAAATATTAAAAAATAATATAAAATTTTTTTTTATAAAAAAAAAAGAAAAAGAAAAAGGGGTTGTTTGGGGTGGGGGATGGTCCCTTGGTGAGCTACTTGAAAATGGCGGCTCACAGGGCTCCCCCATTTGGCTGCCGCTTCTGGCAAACATTTGCTACTAGAAATGGCCGGCAGCCAGTGGAGGAAGGTTGAGGACGTTATGTGAAATTGACTTTTTTTTTTTTTTTTTTGGAAGGGAAACATTGGGTAACGTTTTGAAGGTTGTCGTTTTTGCCATTATTTTCAAGAACTGGGCTGGCAACTTACCTCATTCTCTACCCTTGTTTTCCATTTTCATTCCAATTTTTCTTGCATCATTTCAGCACTTTTTATGCATTTGAAGTCTGAGAGTTTGAAGAATTATTACTGGGATATATAAATCACAAGATTTCGTTCCGCTCCAACATGCATTTCTCGAGATGATTATTTTCTTTAAACACTAGTAGGATAAAGATACTTTTACACGATGTTTGATTCTCCCACTAGACTATGGTAGTGTTATGCTGCCAGACTCACACCTGGAATTTTTACACGTGGTGCACGTATGTTGTGCCACGTGTGAGTCTAGTGGCACAACGCTGTCAAACTCTGGCGGGAGATCAAAATCAGTTTTACACATGTATAAACTCTATGGTAGGATAAAGATAGTTTTTAAGAGACGTGTAGAAGTCTATTTGCAATTAACAGTTGGGAGGGGCAGTATTTATATAGGGTTACATCTCTTATTAGACGCCCTTTTTTTTCTCTCTCCAATTCGATTTTGGGACATACGTGCGCCTTTGAAAATGTTGGTGAATTAATTTCCGCCAACTAGTTATTCTTATTGATATTTGGAAATTGCTTGATTCGAATTCAGCCACATTTGTTTCTGATAATAGTACTATACTATTTTGGTCTAAACATACATGTTTAGGACGGCAGAACTAGATATAATTAAAGAAGAAAAAGATGAATTACGATACCATCTAATAATAACATAATAAAGGGTCCTCCACAGCCCCACAAGACCCCCAGCCTTCAAGTCCATTAACCACATTTATATACACTCTGCTTCACCTTCTTCCACATAGCAAGAGAAACACACAGACACATAGTAAACATAACATTCCAATTCTTTAGTAATTATTCCCATATATATATATATATATATATATTAGATCCATTCATTCATAAGAAACAAATGGTACTACTCCCTCTTGTGATGATGATGATGGTGATGTTCACTTCTTTAAGTGGGGCACTACGGATTGGTTTCTATGCTAGTACCTGCCCCAACGCCGAGTTCATCGTCCGCCGCGTTGTCCGTGAAGCCGCCGTCTCCGACCCAAATATCGCCCCCGTCTTGCTCAGACTCCACTTCCATGACTGCTTTGTCCATGTCTCCCTCTCTTCCTGTCTTTGCGTGCTTTTGGTGTTTTTTTTTTTTTTTTAAAGAAATTATTTTGGATACATTGTGGTTTTAATTACACTGTTTCAGGGGTGTGATGGGTCGATACTGATAGACACCGGGAAGGATAGTGAGGAGAGGCTGGCATTTGGGCACCAGGGAGTGAGAGGGTTTGATGTAATCGAAAGAGCAAAGGCTCAGTTGGAATCGACGTGTCCGGGAACCGTTTCCTGCGCGGACATCGTCGCCATGGCTGCTAGAGATGCGGTTGCTCTGGTAAATCCGAACAGTCACTTTTCACTCATAAATAAATGCATTTTGCGTGTATTTAATTAATTGATATGATATGCGAGGTGTGGACTCATTATTAATTAATTAATAATGATAATTATTATTCAGGCGAAAGGGCCGTTGTACGACGTGCCGACCGGGAGAAGGGATGGAGTGGTGTCGAATATAACAATGGCAGCTAATATGCCGGATGTTGGAGACTCCATTGATGTGCTCAATGCCAAATTCTCACAGAAGGGGCTCTCGGAGAAGGACCTTGTGCTTCTCAGCGGTAATCTCTCTCTCTCTCTCTCTAGATTATTATTACTACTATTATTATTATTATGTTTATTACTATTATTATTAAGTGTGATGTGTCTCGTCCTCCTTACCACACGTAAAAGTACATGCACGCGGAAACATGCAGATCCTGTGTGCGTCTTAGTCGGTAGACGTTTTAAGAGAAATGAGGCCGATAGTGGAGTTACAGATGCTGCTCCTGTAGCATTGTGTTATCCAACAACTCATCTTATCTGGTTTTTTTGATAGTTGGATTTAGGTTCACTAAACCCCGTCAATGTGTCAGTGTTATACAACTCATTTCAATCCAATCTTTTGGTACTAGGATTTCGGTTTCACTCATGAATTACTCGAAAAACTTCTGGTTAATGCACTTGTTAATATGTTATACAACCCTTTTCACTCTTTTTTAATGGACTCGGGTCCACACCCGGTCAACATTTAGATGTAATCCATGATGTATGAATAGCACACTATTTTACTCATAAATTTTCGGAAAAACCCCGCCTCTGGTTCAACCGGAAAACTTGGAAATCGGTGTGGTTTTTGGGTAAAAGCAAAACCGATGTGTCGGCCATGGTGTATAAATAGCACAATGTTTCACTCATAAATTACTCGAACAACCTCTGGTTTATATAGGTGGACTCTTATATATTGATGTGTTCTACAACTTATTTCATTCCTTTTGTTGATAGTTGGACTTGGGTCGACACCCAGTTAATATTTATTTATGTAAGCCATGATATACAAACACCATGTCACTCATAAATTACTCGAAAGTCTCTAGTCCGGTTCGACTGGAAAAACTTTAAAAACTCATTTGGTTTTTGGGTAAAGCCTAAACCTATGTCTCGGCCCTAAACTAGTTGAGACACACACTTCTTAGTTTCTTTTCTTCACGTGTCCAACTTGCAACACATTTGGGTAAATTAGAGAAGCGTGCTTTTTAATGCTACATCTAAATTGGGGAGATATGGCAAAAATTAAAAGCTACAATTATCTTATCGTTGAATTGACGGGCTACGAAATTAATTGAATTAATGAAGTAATTGAAATGACGTAAATACTATTTTGTTTGGATTATTAATTAGTTGCATTTACAGATATAGTAATTAGTTAGGCCTTCATTTAGTTTTTACATTAATGTGCTATATATTAACAAACTACGATTATTATGTAGCTGCACATACAATTGGGACAACGGCATGCTTCTTCATGATGGATCGACTTTACAAGTTCAACAGCGGTATTGGCCCCGACCCCTCGATAAACCCCAGGTTCCTGCCAGAGTTAACAGCGACGTGCCCTCGAGAAGGCGATGTTAATGTTCGGTTACCTATTGATCGGGGCAGCGGCCAAACCTTTGACAGCCAAATTCTGCAGAACATTAGAAGTGGCTTTGCTGTGCTACAATCTGATGCCAAGCTTTATGAAGACCCCATGACGAGAAGTGTCGTCGACTCTTACTTTGGGTTTTTTGGTATGTTTAACCCCTTTTTTGGACCGTCGTTCGAGGCCGATTTTTCCAATGCAATGGTGAAAATGGGCAGAATTGGTGTTTTGACGGGTTCACAAGGACAAATCAGGCGTGTATGTTCGGCTTTTAATTAATAATAAGTAAAATTGTGCGAATATCGTATCTTAGTATGTTTGATGGTACAAAATTAATGTTGGACGGTATTTGACAAATTAAGGGGGGAAAAGTAAATATTCGAGTAGTTTTCGTTAATTTTGAATGTTTTAGTACCCTATACTAAATATGTACGCACGGCATAGTGCAGTATGTACACGACAAAAAATTGAGTTATTTTGAATTTACTCCGCAGTTTGTTTTGAGTAGGACTGACAGGGCTGGGCATCGGTCGGGTCGGGTTGGGTTTGGACCCAACCCGACAGTGATTCGGGTTGGCATTTTAAAAACCAGACCGACTTGAGTCGGGTCCACAACCCGACCCGTTTCGAGTCAACTCAGGTTGACTCGGGTCGGATCGGGCTGTCGATTTGGTCCTACAATAGGCTTAAAATAAAAAAAAAAAAAGAAAACTAGTCTAAATTCATTTGAGGCCCAAAAAAATTAAAAACTCACCATAGGCCTAGTATTACAAAGGTCTAAATACACTAATACATATCTAAATACACTACAAGAAAAAAACCTAGCCCAAAAAAATAAAAAATCAAGTTGAACTTGACTCGGGTTGACTCGACCCGAGTCAACCTGGAACCCGACTCGACCCGAGTCAACCCGAAACCCGACTCGACCCGAGTCGGCTTACTTGTTTTCCAACCGCATCCAACCCGTGTACTGTAACAACCCGACTCGACTCAACTCATTTCGGGTCGGTTGAGTCAGTTTTGACGGTTTTCCAGATCGGATGCCCAGCCCTAAGATTGAGATTCTGGAATGTGGCACATTTGCTATGCACGCCATGTGCGGCTCCTTGTCTTAGCCTTCAAAATAAGACAATTACTCCTTGCTTAAGTAGATATGTGAACGATTTTTTCCGAGGAAAAATAATCTCAAACTAGAAGTATGGCACTGTTATGACACGTATGGTTGGCAACGGGGCAGAGCCAGGTCGGGTTTGGCTTCCCCGCCCCATCCTCGTTTGATTCAGACGTGAAGTTTTAACTTATTAGAATTATAGTGTAGAAATATTCATGAATAATATGTTGGCACAAGTGGTAGTGAAGGCTTGTGATTGTTTGTCAGAGGTTTGAGGGTTTGAGTTATGAGAATGTTATGTTAATTTAATTTTTTTAATTAAATAAAAATATTATTATTTTAAAATTATTAGGTTTCGGGGCGGGTTAACAAAAACCCGTCCCCGCCCCGCTAACGATTCGGGCGCAATCTCGTGCCCCATCCTCGCCTCATTTCTTAACAGGGTGGAGAATTTAGGGTGGGTCCCAACGGATTTGGAGTTTTTGGGTATATTCTGAAATCTTTACCAAGACATATAGTGTGGTATAATATTAATCAATAATATGATTTGTGAGGGGTAATGATGTGTTCATATCAATAGTTGATGATGTGTTACATTCCTGTCTGGTACCATTACGAGTGTTAGATCATTTGGGTATAATCCGCAACATGAACACAATGAACCTGTCCAACATTACAAGTAATGCGTGTAAATAAACAATTGTTACAAAATTATAAAAAGTCATATAGTAGCTATATTTGGAATAATATTTTTATCTAATTAGAAACTGACTATTTCCAATTTAGACAGATAGCACAGATAGTCCTCCTTCATGACCCACCCCATCCCAATCCTAATTCTGCCAATGCGAGCGAAATGTCCACCGTTGTCGATGGAGGTGTTGGTGATGGCAACATAAAGAGTTCCGACGAGGCAATTGGGAATCGGAATAAGATGAACTTATAATTTTATTTATTTATTATTAAAATAAATTTAGATTAAAAAGGATTACATAGATAAGATAAAATGAGTAAATATTAACAAAGTCACCATTGACTTCCATCGGAGGGCCGCATTTGTTGCTAAAATAGAGGACAATCACTACTCTTCACCAAGGAAACAAGAAAATTTAAAGAAAATGGAGACACAGAGAAAGAGAAGTTCAAATAAAAAATCTGTGAGAGAGGAATTGGAGGAGAAAAAATTACTTGTTTTTCTTCTCTATGTCCTTTCATATTTCTTTATCGTTCCATTCATATATAATCAATTAGGTCAATAATCCAAATTCTTTATCCTTTCATTTTCAAATAATCTTTAACTCTGCATGCATGATACGTCAATTTGGCTTTGCTGGTATTATTTCAGGTTGATCGAAATTCATGGCTCCAAGCAAGCTTCGAAAGGCCATTGGGGCCGTGAAGGATCAGACCAGCATTAGCCTCGCGAAAGTAGGAGGCAGCGCCTCGTTATCTGACCTTGAAGTTGCCATTGTCAAGGCCACCAGGCACGAAGAGTACCCGGCCGAGGAGAGGCATATCCGTGAAATCCTAAGCCTAACATGCTACTCTCGCGCTCACGTTGCCGCCTGCATTAACACCATCTCGAGACGTCTTAGCAAGACAAAAAATTGGGTGGTGGCTCTCAAGTCATTGATGTTGATTCAAAGGTTGCTGGCCGAGGGTGATCCGGCCTATGAGAAAGAGATTTTCTTCGCCACCAGGCGTGGCACCCGACTTCTTAACATGACTGATTTTCGTGACACGTCCAAATCGAACTCATGGGATTATTCCGCGTTCGTAAGGACTTATGCATTGTACTTGGACGAACAACTGGAGCTCGGGATGCAGGGGCGCCGGGGGAGAAATAGCATGTATGAACTTCCTGAAGAGGACGAGGAGGAGGATCGGTCGAAAGCCATTGTGGAGAGAGAGACTCCCGTGCAAGAAATGAGCAATGAACACATCTTCTTTCGAATTCATCATCTGATACAACTTCTTGAGAGGTTCTTAGCTTGCAGGCCAACAGGTTATTTGAATAAACCTTTACCTCTGGTACAATATTCATGAAATGCGGTCTAAAAACTTAAGCTGTCACGTTAAATTAGGCTCAATTTAGTGGCAAAAAAAATGATTGTATCCATAATTAGTTCATCTTTTGAATTTGGGAAAAAAAATGCAGGTTATGCAAAGCACAATAGGGTTATCAGCATAGCTCTGTATCCTATAGTGAAGGAGAGTTTCCAGCTATACTATGACATAACAGAGATACTGGGGATCTTGATTGACCGGTTTTTGGAGCTTGATATTCCAGATTCGGTTAAAGTTTTTGAGATCTTCTGTCGGGTTTCAAAGCAATATGACGAACTTGACCAATTCTATATCTGGAGCAAGACCACAGGAGTAGCACGTTCTTCTGAATATCCTGATGTTGAGAAAATCCCACAGAAGAAGCTCGATGTCATGGATGAATTTATAAGAGAAAAGTCCATGATGTCCCAAAACAGGATGCCTGTCGAGCCAAATCCGGAACCTGCTGAAGAAACAATGGAAGAGCCAGAACCAGAACCAGAACCAGAACAAGACATGAATGCAATTAAAGCATTGCCAGCACCAGAAGGATTTCCTGAAGAAGAGGAAGAGAAAGTGCAAGTGGAAGAGCCCAAAGAAGAAAAAAAAACACAAGCAGTAGGTGATTTATTAAACCTCGGGGAAGATCCTGAAATTACCTCTGAACAACAAGAAAATGAACTGGCTTTAGCTTTATTTGATGGCAATCTTGCAACATCTACAGCTACAACAAGCACAATCGCCCCATGGGAAGCCTTCAAAGAATCCGGTGATAATTGGGAAATGGCATTGGTTCAATCTGCCAGCCATTTATCGAATCAGAAGGCAACCCTTCCAGGAGGTTTCGATACATTGCTGCTTGACGGAATGTATAAACATGGAGAAGCTACATATGCTGCAGCTTATTCTGGCTATGTAACCACTGGAAGTGCAAGTAGTGTTGCTCTTGGATCAACAGGGAGGCCATCTATGCTGGCGCTACCAGCACCACCATCGGCCGATGGTGGTGCCGCCCAATCATCAACCAATACCGACCCTTTTGCCGCCTCGCTGGCCATAGTGCCGCCACCATACGTGCAAATGTCTGAGATGGAGAAGAAGCAGAGGTTGTTAGTGGAAGAACAAATAGCATGGCAACAATTTGCAAGGGATGGAATGCAAGGACATGTACAACAACATCATACATATTCCTACAACACTGGAGGTTACAGACAATCCTACTGAATCTTTCTCTAGTGGATTTTTGGTTAATATGTAGAGTATTTAAAGTTGCACCCAAATAAATGAAATGTGCATGAAGCGAAGAGTAAGAGTGACTTCCAGGCTCACTTAGGCGTTGTTACTCGGGTCGTAAGCTATTCTGTTCTACGTTCGCTTACTTCTATCAAGATATCTTTGTAACATTTTTTCACTTTTCATAAGTAGCAATTTTTTGGAACTTATATTTCTTCTATGAATTTAATACTGATAACTCCGTGGTTAAGTTTGGTGTATTTTGTTTAGAGATTGTGCCATTGGGGTCAGGGGCGGAGGCCCAATAGGCCCAGTGCGGTCCATGGACTGCATTGGACTGGCTAGCGACCCAGTAAAATTTGGGCCTAGACCGCATTGGCTCAAAAAAATTTAAGTCTGGTCCGTCTAGTTTTCTTAGGCCAAGTAAGCAAGTTTTGAAAAAGATAACTGGCCTGATCCAAAATATAAAAATTTAGCCCAATATATTATCCAAATCCAATCCATTATTTATTTTTAAAGCATTGCTCAACATCCAAATTAAAAGCTCAATTAAATTACCCAAAAACTAAAACCAAATTCTCACCAAGCAAAGCAACATTCTGCTCGCTCATTTGCTGGCTGCTGCTTCCCGTTCCCGATTCCCAAATCCCAAATGGCCAAATGCTGCTTCCCGACCGCCGACTGCCGACCGCCCGTGCCTGGACGCAGTGCGCCCGTGCTGCCGCTGCGGCCATCTGCTACAGTAACCGCGACCGCGACTCCGCGAGGGCTCGGCTTCTTTAGTTCAATTCATCAGTTGGAGTTTGAGTGTAATTTCAACTTTTCAAGTATGTTATGTAGAAAGCTAAATCCTCTTATAGTATTATATTACATCAAGATTTTATTGTAGTTTTTATTTTTTAAGTTTTGTCTAATTTGAGTCAAGATTTGTGGGGGTTTTTAGTTTATAATTTATAAATTATAATTTGTGGGGTTTTTGTCAATTCAAGATTTGTTTGACTTACTGAAAAATCATTTTCTTGAATATTGTTGCAATCTAACGGTTTGCATAACCCGAAATCTGACAATTTCATGTGTCCATTTCTATCAAGAAGCAAGTTATCAAGCTTGATATCTCTGCAAATATAAGAACAATCAAATAAACAAATAATACCAGGATTACCTCTAGTACTGTTCCAGCAAATGAGTAGAGAATTAGAACCAACCTACGAGGGGAGATTGGTAGTGTCTAGGGTGATTTTTATAGGGAGCATTAGCTTTGTTTTTGCCTAATTTTTTTATGCTTTGCTCTCCAACATTCCATCTACTCTTCAAGGAATGAAAACCGTAAAGAAAATTTTTTGACCGCACTGAACCTAAATCCTGGCTCCGCCCCTGATTGGGGTTGTGATTTGTAAATATGGGAAAATGACAAATCGGGGTAGTGGGAACTATGCGCAGGCACTTTTCTTGAATCTTGGGCTTTTGGACTTTGATCTTAACCGGTGTTAGTTCAAAATCACATGGGCTTGTTAAGGTCTATGGAGGTATAATAGTTGCGACGAGATCAGATTAAGTAAATGTGAACTTGACGATGAGACGAGCATGTTACTCGTCACCTTTCCACTCTCAGATGTTTCCTTGCCGTGTTTGTGGAATCTCAACTTTGCACGATCCTTTGTTGCAAGAAGTGATGTTGACTTGATATGAGTTCAATTTCCTTTGACCTTTTGATCAAAGTAAATAGCTTTAGTCATAAGCTACGGATATTGGTCGGGCAATGATTCATTTGTTAGTTTTGTATGCACCAATAATTGAGATATATGTATAATTTAATTCAAGCAATTGGGTTAATTTGGCTTGTGTCCATGTCAATGTACTATTTCCTATTTGGTGTCTCTTATCAAATAGAAGCTAAAAGCTTTTTGAACAAGTTGAGTTTTTGGCATGAGCTTTGTTCAATCATAATGGGTTTCAATTTTAATTTGGTAAATTATCAAGCAATGTGAAAACATAAAATTGCAATTTTGTAGGGTGGGGAATGATTAGCACAATACAAGCTGCTAAAGCAATGAAAAATAGTGTTCTTTAATGCACACGTATAGAACACTGTAAACCTAAATATAAAAATGTTTGCTTCTTGTTTAAAACATATATTTTTATTTATAAATGATGTCTAGATGAAGTTTTACCTGGGAAACTCAAAAGAAATTTAATTTTGAATAATCTGGTAATCTAATAAATATTGGCACTTATAAACACCTATAGCTATTTTCAAACATATGAACCAAATTAGCGTAAATTGGCACAAAATGTCCCTACCTTTGAACACACTTGTGCAATTGGTCCCTACCAATGAATTTTTGACAATTTCACCCCTGCCTTTATATTTTCTTAGTACAATTCATCCTTCATGCTAAATTAGTCCTTTATTACAAGAGTATCTTTGTCAAGTTAAATTTGAAACTAGAAAGAGTTGCAAATTTAAGTTTCTAAATTAATTAGCATTATTAAAAAAATAAAAATAATTAAACAAAAAACATTTTTTTGGTCAAAAAGGAGAGAAAATATCGTGGCAACTTGTAGCGGTAGTGATTTCATGTAAAAAAAACGATTGATTGAGATTACTAGTGATATTAGAAAAATAAATAACTTCTAGTAGGTTTTTTCTTTTTCTAATTTTTTTTATTTTTAAATATTTATCTTTATTCAATCAATAATTATATTCAGATTGGGGGCCTTTTTTTTTGCATCTTTTTAAACCTTAAAAGTTTAAGTGGACAATAACGCCCTTCTTCTAATCAATGACCAATTTAGCACTAAAGATGATTGTGCTAAGAAAACCCAAAAGTAGGGATGATATTGGCAACAATTCATAGATAGGAATCAATTGCACAAGAGTGTACAAAGGTGGGGACTTTTGTGCCAATTACCCAACCAAATTATATTGGGAAAAGGTTTGAAAATTGGGTTTAATTTGCTCTGCTGATCACAAATGAGTCATGCTCATCTAAGCAGCCACAAATAAAAGAAATTTGTTCTTTAGCTTTATTAGCCAACCATGACATCTACCAAATGCACATCATAGCACGAAAAAGCTAAAAAGCAACAGGGCCTCCAAACCCCACAAACCGGGACCTATTAGGGTTCGTCAAAAGGACTCATCACATCTCAATTATCCAATGCAGCTGGACAAATGACGGGATAATATTGTATTCCGTGCCGTTTGTTCCTTTACTTTGAAACCTTGCATTGAAGATGCTCTAAATAAGAGTGGACAAATATTCTTAGCATCTGCTATGATCTCGGGAAATGGCACGTTAATAACACGGAACATAAATTTTGATTCATGAGCAATATTCATGAGTAATTTTGTGTCTTTTATTTTCCACCTGTCATTATTTGGTGGCTGCTGCCAAATTTCCATGCATGTCACAATTTGACAAGGGGAAGGAGGGAAAAAGAAAAGTAAAGAAAAAAGAGAGTTGGGAAGTGAAAAATTGCCACTACAAATGTCCCATATATGCCATTAGTTTGATAGAACATTTGTATAATAAGTAACAACAATTTTACAACAGTGTAAGCCAATATTTGATCACAATCCCTTTTTCTTTGATCTAATTTGGCAGATTACTAATTGTCTCGTCAAGGTCGTCCAATGACAAGAAAACTTCGTCCAAATAAGAAAGCTCCACTCCATCGTCTGCCTCCTTGTCACATTCCTGCTCGTATACTCGACAAGCCACCCGTTTACTATAATCCTACAAGAATTTAAAAAGAGAGAGAGAGAGAGAGAGAGAGAGAGAGAGGAAAAAATGAATATATCTCTTATTTTGGTGAAGAAAAATGTTTATTTATACTTACTTTCTTGGGGGTTCTTTTTCTAGTGGAAGAAGAATCAGAGAGCCTATATTCCTGCATTGTCCAGTTTGTTTTGACACCTTCTGGAGCTTCACCAATGTAAAAAGTGTAATATTTCTTCATCCCAATTAAATTTTGGCCTGCAGTGGAATATACTGGCTCCTCAACACCTATAAACTGCCAATATCCACTTCCAGTGATTCTCTTTTGTGTACTTCTGCTGTAAAAGTACCATTTATTGCTCTCCCCCAATGCTTTGCCTGCATGCATGTTCACAAACGAGTTAAAATTATTATACTGCGTTATAATTTTATATACTGAATTGTTCAGTACTGTGATCAATACTACATACACGTACAATTTACAAAGATGTATGGTAAATGTAGTTAAGTAAGGATCAAATAAAGTTACCATTCAAATCCCATGGATCATAGGGATAAAGATCAAGATCTGGGATGATATCGGGATGGCAAGGTAAATGTTTTGCCTTCCGACGGAGGAAATGGACTATAAGTTCTTCATCTGTTGGAGAGAACCGAAAACCCGGTGGCAGGTTGCAGTTGCTGGCCTCCATGATTGAAGCTCTCGCAAAATGGATAAGCTAGATGCTAGAGAGAATTATAGGATTTAATATGTATGTGCATATGTGATTATGGCTTGTTAGGGAGGGGTGCAAGTGAAGATATGGTTGTGTAGAATATGCTATTTATATATAATCAGAAATTGGGACAATATTTTATCAAGAGACGAATTTTGTGATGTTATTCTATCAGCATCTCCATCAAGATTCCAGCGTGGCATTCTTTTTGATGGTTAAATAAGAGTTTTGACCCTAATCGCGTTGAAGAGTATCAATGCATGTCGAAGTGTGGAGACCATGCTTCTAGTGTAAGCACCGCCTAAGCATCGTTTAAGTTAGTTTTTTAGTGTAAAAACCACTTTAAAATACTAACCCGTTAGGGGAGTAACTCCATTACTTTACATATTGATTATTTATTTTATATTTATTCGATGTGTGATTAATTTATTCATTGACATTTAGAATGACTACAATAATTATAAAAGAAATGTGCCATATGTGGATGAAATTGATGTGAACAACTTTTTAGTCTAAAACAGAAGTGGGAAAATAACATAAAAACATCTCTTTGAGTTTATAAGTTGTGTGGACCAAAGCCGACAAGTTCAAATGTCCACCTAAAGGAGTGTCCAAAACCAAATTATTAGCTTATAAAAATAAGTTTGTTAAAATAATTAGTTGTAATTGGTTTTTATCCTAAATTTGTCCACTTAAATGATGTTCTTTAATTTTTCTTATTATAAGATTATGGATAATTAACAATCAATTGCTTCTTGGGATATTTGTTCAACAGTTCCATGGCGCCGCAGCTGTTAATTTGACACCCATTTTGAAGTCTGATCTTACTTGTTGGGAAGATTGAGTTCAACGGAGATATTGATTTGTCTTCATAATATGAGCCACACGTCATCATATATAATGATAATTAATTAATTAGTATAGGTTTATTTCCAATTAATTTAATAATTTCGGAGAGATTAATATCTAGACTTGTTCCAAGATCACATTATTGGAGCAGAAGTTTTCACATAATATCTTAATATAATGAAGGTATTCATTCATACATCATTTCTTGATTCAATTGTATATTAAGTCAGGTGTTTACATAGTAATTAAGGATTCTTGAACGTGTAGAGCTCCTTTGCCGTTACGAGATTTCATTTCATTCATTAATGAGTTCATTATTTGTTTGTCTGTGATACAAATAGCACGTCGGGATTCTAAACCAGATACATCACTCAAAGACATTAATTAAACTACTTATTATAGTCTTTAAGAGCCGTAACAGAGTTGAATTAGTTTGGATTGAGGAGTGATTAATTACGAATACTTGTGTCAGTTGTCTATGCACACTTTATGCAATTAGGAACCCACTTTTTATTTATTTTAGTGGCGACCCTTCCCATATCTTTATCCCCATTTAATCATTATTATGTAAGATCATTCCTTTTTACCTAACTTCTTGGCTTTCAATCTTGTTAAAGCAACCCCTAAAACTCCAACTATAGAAATAGAGCCTAATTTATTGGTGTTTTAATCTGACAAAAAATATTGGTGAAGACAAAAGGATGAATTGACATAAAGATTGAACACTAATTTTAAAACAGTGTCTTGTTATGGTAATAATTTGTGTTCAGGTGGTATGTTTTTGTCATAAATGAAAATTAAATTATAAAACTAGTTCTAGGTTTAAATTTATTAGTTACTAACCCACCTAAATAGCTCCATTACTTACTTGAGAACAATTCTAATATTGGGTGAAAAATTCAAATTTTAGTTTTAAAACCCATTTGGAGGGGAAAAGGTAAAAAAGAGGTCAAATTAATAGTCCCCATTTTACCCAATTTCCCCCACCTTTTCGCCTTCCCTTCTACATTATCTAAAAATAGTTTTTTCCCTTCGTTTTTCCTCCTTTAACATTTTCCCCAACATTTTAGAATTGCTCTTAGAGCATGTCTAATGTTTCCCCTTCAAACCTAAATATAGTGTGTAAAAATGAAGTTTAAAAAATCTATTCTGATCCTTCAAAAAAAAAAAAAAAAATCTATTTTGATGGTGAAAAATGGTAAATGAGCCAAATTTGACCTCTTTTTTTACCCAATTCCCCCTCAGCTCTTGATCCCAATTAATTTAATTAATTGGTAAATTTAATTAGTATAGGTTTATTTCAGATTAATTTAATAATTTCGGAGAGATTAATATCTAGACTTGTTCCAAGATCATATTATTGGAGCAGAAGTTTTCACATAATATCTTAATATAATAAAAGTATTCATTCATACATCATTTCTTGATTCAATTGTATAGTAAGTTAGGTGTTTACATAGTAATTAAGGATTCTTGAACGTGTAGAGCTTCTTTACCGTTACGAGATTTCATTTCATTTATTAATGAGTTCATTATTTGTTTGTCTGTCATACAAATAGCACGTCGGGATTCTAAACCATTTTACCCAATTCCCCCACCTTTTCCCCTTATCCCCTCTACATTATCTAGAAATAGTTTTTACCTTTCGTTTTTTTCTCCTTCAACTTTTTCCCCAACATTTTAAAATTGCTCATAGAGCATGTCTAATGTTTCCCCTTCAAACCAAAATATAGTGTGTAAAAATGAAGTTTGAAAAAATCTATTTTGATGGTGAAAAAGGCAAATGAGCCAAATTTGACCTCTTTTTTTACTCAATTCCCCCTCAACTCTTGATCCCACAAGAATTCCACAAACCAATAACATTCCCACATGTCCAATTTTAGTACCATAATCAACCAATTGTTAAATAGGAGTTTGAAATTTTTGAATATTGTGACAAATGAGATGCCATTTGTATGAGGTTGAGAAAATGACACATTATGAAAAATGTAAGGGCAAAACATTATGCAGTTTTAAAAAGAAAAAAGAGTAAAATTTCACGTCAACGACTCCGAGATGAGTTTTTCCCCGGCCCCCACTCTTTCCCCTTGTACATTATTTGAAAAATATTGGTTTTCCTGAACAATTTTATTTTGTCTACGCATGCATGTTATTATGCATGCGTGCAACACATGACACACATCTAGGCTATAAGTGTGGGGTGCTTGTAGTCTAGATATTTGACACATATACACGCATGTATAATAACATGCATGCGTGTATGCAAAATAAAATCCTTATGGTTTCCCCTGGTGATTTTTGTATTGTCATTTTCCTCCAGCATTAGAGAAGCTCTTAGAGCATTTTCAATGTGGGAAAAAACATCTAAACTTGGGTTTTCTCCTGCCAAGTCAAATAGTGTTAGTGGCCAACAACCTACTTTTCGAAAGAGAAAAACTAAAAACTCAAATGTGGGGCTAAATTTGGTCCTTAATTCCCCTTTGCATTGGAAATGCTCTTATTTAGGTGAAATATTAGGTGAAATCTTGTGTGTAGACATGAATTTTGAGGGAGAACTTGTGATAATAACTTGCTAATAGGACTATTTTTTCTCTTAGATTTTTTTTTTTTAATTGTGGGTGGGTTAGTAAAGTTAGAAATAAATCTCCAATCTTGAATCGCGATATATTAATTTATAAGATAATGTCATGTGTGTTATAGAACGTGTCAGGTGGACCTCTACATGATATTTTTCTTTTTCAAATTCTTCTAATATCCAATTATATTGTAATGTTCGGTCGCAAAAAAGGGAAAAAAAAAAGAAAGAAAAAATTTATCGTAATGTTAGTTGCCAAATGTTGCTCACGAGATTTATTTCTCCAACGATTCGAGATATGCGACTTCACCAACTTGAGTTTAAACAAGTAATAGAAGTCGCATCTTCCAATGGTTAGTATAGCTGTTACCCCCTAAACGCACGACATTAACATTCTGCTCCCATTCTCGTGCATTGGAATTGGGGTCCCCCCCTCCCCTCCAATATTCAATTCTCTTCCATTTTTCCTTATAATAATAATAATAATAGTAGTAGTAGTAGTTTCTTGTTTCCAAATCAAAGGGGGAAAAAAAGGTTACTTATTTTAAATTTGATCCCTTCTTATCATACTTCAAAATCTCGATCAACAACTGCGAGTTTTAATCATTCATAGTCGAGATTTATCCGATCAAATGTATCAAAAGAATATCACATTTTATGACAAGATAACTACATTCACGTCTCACCTTGACTTTCCAAATAAAAGCACACATGGGTAAAAATCAAGATAGCAAAGTAGATCGAGACCCTGAATGGTGGATCAGCCCTTGTGGGTTCGACCCCGGGGGACTAAAGAAGCCTAGAGATTAGCACAAAAACCGTTTCAAATCTCAAGATTAAGTAGACAAAGAATTAGAGCTGTGTGCCACTGGCTGCTGTGCCCCGTTTCCTATATTGGCAAGTTTTTCTCAAGTTTCCATGTCCATGGAACAAATAAGAAACTACCAATTCTCATAATAACATGCAAGCATGCTCTATAGTATACTTTGATCAAAATCCAAAATCCCTCAGATTCAGACTTCGGATAGCTTAAAGAGATCTCTGCAAATCTATGGCCATTGAAG